>CM019148.1:179627101-179749696 GCA_009733165.1 Naja naja | reverse complement strand
TATAAAATCAAAACATTCATACAATCCAGACATACAAGAGGGAAGAACAAGGTCTCAATTCCATGCCCTCCGACAAAGCCAGGTCTTAACAGCTTTGCGGAAAGCAAGTAGATTGCCTCATAGACTGAGCAGTCTCGCAACTGTGACATCTAGAATTTCACAATGCAGTATCAGAGATGGAAGAGCGTTCTGTCAATTTTTGTGACAGAAGACACGACAACAATATTTACCAATCAGGATGGAGTCCCTTAAATAGATCATTATCACCAGAAGTCATTCATAAATCCGAGGATTTTGCTAAACTAGAAGATATACTAGGAAATTCTTTACAGAATGTAAGGGATAAGGGACCATCTCTGAAAAGTGAGGACTGTTTTTCTTGGCAGGCTAAGATACTCTTTCATGCATTGTAGGAAGTTAGCACCCACACCTCTCCTAGAACATTGAAATATCCTAGGAAATATTAAAAAGGCAGAATATTTCTCCTAAAAGGAGTAGAAACTCAAGAGCAGAAACTCACCTCAGAAGCAGAAACTCACCCCCACCTTTGTTAATGGGTGGGCCATTAAGGCCTGGGCCAGAATACTTTACATAACAAAGATCTCCAGGTAAAGCTATAGCAATTGCTCAAAAGCCCTTTCAGTGCATCATTACCCAGCAAAGCTCAACCAAGCCTGGAACTCAGAACAGCCTACAGAGTTGCCCCTTATGGGAGTCTGACAACCAATTAGAAACAAGCTTCAATTCAAATCCCAGCAAAGGTTATAAAACCCTGGCACTCTCAGCATATCAGCCCCTTTTCTTGATCTCTTCCTTCACCTTGAATCATGTAATCATCCTTCTTTGGAGCTTCAAGCCATGTAGTCCTCCTGTCCACCATTAAACCTTCCAAACAGCCTCCATGTTTCCAGTGTCTTTTTCCCCACTTGGAACTGAACCCAGAAGGATATTTCTTTCAACAGCATGACATTAAAAATGGGGAGTCTTTATCAGACAAATGAAAATGAATTTTCCCAAAACAAACAATCTGGACAGTCACTCTACTTCATACATTTTTACAACTGTTTAGATAAAAAATAGAACTTGTTAAAGCTTTGGTGTGCTTTTTGTAAACAGTCTGATTCAAACTAAGGTGACCTGGGTTGTTTATTTCACTAATCTAGATTTGAAATTATTTTGAAACAAAAAAAGTCCCATCTTATTTAGCCAGAAATTCATTTTGTAATTGTAATTCACTGGGGAGCATTTGCAGGAATGTACTTAAATTGCAAGCAATTTTCTGCTGCACAAATTAAAACAGGGATTCCTTTGGGCAACATTTGGGTATTTGTTTTGTACTGACTGAAATCAGAGTTGATGAAGAACTATAAAATCATGGACTGACTGAAAACAATAAATTTGTAAGTGGCATAAAGGTGGGGGTTGGAGAACTGAGGCTCAGAGAAATAACACAGAAGGAAATGATTCTTTCCCAGAACCCAAGCAGTTCCTTTTTTTCAAGGCACATATATGTAGAATATATATATATATACTGAATATATATGTTGAATTGATAGAGATTTAATACTGTATTATTGATTATCTAGTTGATTGATTCTTAGTAATAAGTTGATTGATTGATTTTTAGTAATAAGTAACCTTACTTTTGATTTGTTCTCTAACTTATCAATTAACATTTATTAATTACCATCATTCATTAAGTAACTGTCTACCTATCACATTAATTAGCTATTGTAATTGTTTAGTGTACTATTGTCATTGACCATGCCAGCCAGAAACTCCACAAACTCCAAATCCTCCACTACCAAACAACAACAAAAAATAATATCTCTACCAATGACCTCCAAGACTCCTGTACATGTCTTAAAACCATCAATGAAAGTGAAAATAACATCAAATGCTACCTATGTGGCAATCAAGCCCACCTTGCCTGCTTAAAATTGAACAAAGACGTAGCTGATCTCCTAAAAGCATCAGATACATTCCCTTGTCTATGTCCATCATGTTTTCCTAAGCTAAACAAACCAAGTACCTTGCCTGACAGAGTTGATAGCATAGAATCACTCATGCACTCAATAGAAAAACACTTAAACTATGGTCACAAGCCACGGTCATCCCCATCTTCAGAAAGGGAGACCCCAGCCTAGTTGAAAATTACAGACAAATCTCTTTATGCTGCATCACCTGTAAAGTCATGGAATCAATTATTAACCAATCCATTAGCCTCTACTTAGAGATAAATAACCTACTCTCTAATAAACAATTTGGTTTCAGAAAAAAACTAGCCTGTAATCTGCAAATCTTACACTGCAAAAACATATGGACTACATGACTCAGTCAGGGCAAAGCAATAGATGCAATCTACATAGATTTCTGTAAAACCTTTGATTCAGTGGTACATGACAAACTACTCCTAAAACTAAAATCTTATGGTATCTCTGGACACCTGCATAACTGGATAGAAGCATTCCTGTCAAACAGACAACAAATGGTCAAAATTGGGAGCGGCCTATCAAATTCTGTACCTGTCAACAGTGGTGTCTCCCAAGGCAGTGTTCTAGGACCAACTCTCTTCATACTCTACATAAATGACCTCTGTGATCATATTAAGAGCAACTGTGTTCTCTTCGCTGATGATGTAAAGCTATTCAACACCACAGATAATACTGCTACCCTTCAAAAAGACCTTGACTATATATCAGAATGGTCAAACAAATGGCAACTTCAAATCTCAACAAATAAATGCTCTGTCTTACATATTGGCAAAAAAAATCAGAAAATAAAATACAGGCTGAATAGTCAAGACCTTGTTGATGATCCAAACTCTGTCAAGGATCTTGGAGTACTCATCTCTAATGATCTAAGTGCTAGAGCCCAGCCCACTGTAACTACATAGCCAAAAAAGCATTAAGAGTTGTTAACCTAATCTTACGTAGCTTTTTCTCTGATAATATTACACTACTAACTAGAGCATACAAAACATTTGCTAGACCAATTCTCGAATACAGCTCATCAGTCTGGAACCCACATTATGTATCTGATATTAACACAGTTGAGAAAGTCCAGAAATATTTCACAAGAGTTCTCCACTCCTCTACTCATTGCAGAATACCTTATGCCACCAGACTTGAAATTCTAGACCTAGAAAATCTAGAACTATGCCGCCTTCGGTCCGATCTAAATACAGTATATAAAATCATACATTGCAATGTCCTACTTGTCAATGAATACTTCAGCTTCAACCATAACAATAGAAGAGCACACAATAGATACAAACTCAAGATTAACCGCACCAAACTTGATTGCAGGAAATACGACTTCAGTAACAGAGTGGTCAATGTCTGGAATACGCTACCCGACTCTGTGGTTTCTTCCCCAAACCCCAAAAACTTTAACCTTAGACTGTCTACTATTGACCTCATCCCTTTCCTAAGAGGTCTGTAGGGGGCATGCATAAGCTCACCAATGTGCCTATCGTCCCTGTCCTATTGATTCTTTTTATTTTTATGTTTATTTTTCTTATATGCATCCATTCCATGTATTCATAACTATGTTTATACTTATAACTATTATCTTGTAAGCGATTGACAAATCAAATAAATAAATAAATAAAATGTTTTTAGGATTTTTTCCCCATGTCATGACTGTGTTGGAGAAAGAGAAATAAATGCATAGTACCCAGAATATAAAAGATGTGAGACTGAGGCCTATTACCATTTTATGCTAATATACAGATTGCTTACTGCATAATTTACCCAATTAGTATATTCATATATAGTTTGCCGTGCCAGGAGATTTATATAAGTACTAGTTCCTGTATTCATCAAGTGGTGGGTCTTCTCCCCCCACTCCCAAACTTTATTTATTTATTTTTTAGAAAATTACATAATATAACCAAGATATAAGCCACAACTGTAAAAAAAATTAAAGTAAACAATCCAGGGAAGAAGGATAAAAAGGAAAGAAATTAAAACAAAAAACAAAAAAAAGTTAAGGTTTTTTATTATTATTATTATTACATTTATATGCCGCCCTTCTCCGGAGACTCAGGGCGGCTTACAATTTTTTGGGATACAACCCAGTGTGCTCAGCAATAGCCTTCATTCCATTGTATATGCCTGCTTATTACTAAGCGGCATTTTTACAAGGTCAGCTAATTGCCCCCAACAATCTTGGGTCCTCAATTTACCTACCCCAAGAGGATGGAAGGCTGAGTCAACCTTGAGCCTGGTGGGATTTGAGCCTACAGCAGTTGTAGGCAGCTGGAACTTAAGTGCAGGCAATTAACAGCCTGAGCCACCAAGGCCCTTAAGGTTAAGACTGAAACAAAGAACTAACATATATGTTGAACTACTAGATAGTGACTGATTTACAAAAAAACCCTTGTAATTATAATCAGATAAAAAAGAAAAATAATTGTACTACTGTAACATATTCTAAAAAAGGAAATCTTGCTTCATCATTTGATTAGTAATGAATATTGCCTTTTCCAGAATTGATAAGATGTGGGTTTCCAAAGCCTAACTACCTTGTTTCCCCGAAAATAAGACCTACCCCAAAAGTAAGACCTAGCACTATTTTCTAAACCTGCCCTAATATAAGACCTACCCCGAAAATAAGACCTAGTGTAAATCTCCAGTTCCAGGAAGACTTTTCAGGGAGCAACCGTGCACCAAAAACACCCCCCTACACTCACACCCACTATTTGGCACCATAAATATATAAGACCTACCCCGAAAATAAGACCTAGGGTGTTTTTGGGAGCCCAAAAAAATATAAGACAGTGTCTTATTTTCGGGGAAACACGGTATATGTCTGGAATAATATCTTTTTTTCTGTTTCTCAATACAATTCTTTTTACCATCTCCCATATACACATTCACACACACACACACACACACACACACACATATTGCTATTCCTCAAAAATGGTCAGATTCCAGAGTTGTAATATATAATTCAACAGCAACTTTACCACTGAGAGATTTGCCCAAAAATATATTTACCATTATTAAAATACTATTCTAAAATAGTACCCAAATTTCATGTGACTATGTCATATTGGTCAATGATTCCTTAGATCTTTTACATCTCCAAGAAAGAAGAATCTGATGCCTATTCTTCCAAATGCATTATTTGGAAAATTGAGTGTACTTTAAAAGCAATTTTTTGTTGAATCATCTTTAATCTTTGTTAAAAACAGATGATGCCAAACCAATCTTATTTCATTCTTTGACAAAATGACTAAATTAGTAGATCAGCAAAATGCTGGAGACATAGTATACTTAGACTTCAGCAAGACATTCAACAAAATAGACCCCAACTTATTTCTTGGTAAACTAGAAAAAAGTGGGATAGATAGCATCACCACCAGATGGATTTATATAATGGTACTACATCTACATGGAGGGAAGTAAGCAGTGGAGTATAACAAGATTCTGTCTTAGGCCCAGTACTCTTCAATATCTTCATAAATGACTTAGATGAGGGAATATCATTTGCAGATGATACTAAGCTGACAGGAATAACCAAAACACTCTAGATGACAGGCTCAGGATCCAGATGGATCTCAACAGACTTGAACACTGGGCCCTATGAAACTCAATATAGAGAAAAGTCAAATTTTACACTTAGGCAAGAAAATCCAAAAGTACACATACAGATTAGATGAAACCAGGCTTAATTGTGAGAGGGATCTTGGAGTCCTAGTGGACAACCAATTAAAGATGAGTCAGCAGTATAGAGTGCGGTGGCAGCCAAAAAAGCAAATGCAATCATAAGTTGGCTGGCGGTCCCCCGGCGATGAGCCTACTCTGTGGCGGTCCCCGTCCTGTGGAACCAGCTACCCCTGGGGCTCCACCCGGCCCCTGACCTTCGCACCTTCCGCCACGACCTGAAGACCTGGTTATTTGACCAATCCGGGCTGTGACTCCCTCCCGGGGGGGTTGGGATGGTTCTTAATTCATTTTAAATTTAAAATTTTAAATTTGGTATTATTGGGCTTGTGTTTGTTTAATTCTTTTTTAGCTATTTATTGTTGTTGTATGTTTTTAGTTGTGAGCCACCCTGAGTCTTTGGAGATGGGGCGGCATACAAGTCCAATAAATAAATAAAGTTGCATTAACAGAAGGATTGAATCAAGAAGTACTAATACCATTCTATAAAGCCTTAGTAAGACCATACCTAGAATACTGTATCCAGTTTTGGTCACCATACTATAAAAAGATGCTGAGGTGCAAAGAACAGCAGAGAACAGCAACAAAGATGATTAGGGGACTGGAGGCTAAAACATATGAAGAACAGTTGCAAGAACTGGGCTTGGCTAGTCTGGTGAAGAGAAGGACCAGGAGTGGCATGACAGCAGTGTTCCAATATTTGAAGGGCTACCACAGAGAGGAGGAGGTCAACCTATTTTCCAAAGCACCTGAAGGCCAGACAAGGAACAATGGATGGAAACTGATTAAGGTTGAATCATATTTTTGATTCAACCTAGAAATAAGGAGAAATTTTCTGAAAATGAGAACAATCAACCAATAGAACAGCTTGCCTTCAGAGGTTGTGGGTACTTCATCACTGGAAGCTTTCAACAAGAGATTGGACAGCCACTTGTCAGAAATGGTATAAGGTCTTCTGCTCAAGCAGGAGGTTGGATTAGATGACCTGCAAAGTCCTTTCCAACTCTGTCATTCTGCATTCTGTAATTTCTCGTCTGCTGATAGTATTTTAATGTTTTTAAAAATATGCAGTCAATGTTGGAGTATTAACTTGTAGTTAATTATATCCAGGTAATGTCCACCTTAATAATGCATTTGAACTTTTGATAAACATATGTTGTGGATTTACATTTACCATAAGAGAGCATCTTAGGTGCCTTTGAAATGTCATTTCCATCTAGTCTGTATTGATCCAGTAAAATATGCTTCAGCTGGAAAAAAAAAGTGAACTAGGAAGACGAAATTCACTTTGAAGTTGGGAAAAATGGTGAATGTTTACAGTTACCATAAATTATTTTTTGGTGTTTTTACTCCTATTTGGATCGCTGTACTACAGAAATTCAGATGATCAGGGGCTTAAGAGTTATGTTAATTATGTATTTGGCTGATATGCTACCTAGCATTAAAAAAATTGAATATCATCCACATTCAGCCTTATTTACCTGAAATATGTATCTGTAGAATGGAATAATTATGGAGGAGAAAAGCTCACCAAATAGATGAGTCATGCCTAAAGAACTCTATGCTAAATAATAAGATATTTTTTTATTTTATTTTATTTATTTATTAAATTAAATTAAATTAAATTATTTATTTATTTGGATTTCTAGGCCACCCCATCTCCAAGGACTCAAGTGCATACAACCATATAAAAATACAATACAATATCACAACAATTAACAACCAACTAGAAACCCAATCAAAATTAAAATCATAAGACAAATCGTTAAAACTCCCATCCCCCCTCAGTCCAGGTTGACTAGTTAGAATAACCATGTCTTCAAGCCACGACGGAAGGTGCGGAGGTCAGGGGCCGTCCGAAGCTCAGGGGGCAGTTGGTTCCATAGGGTGGGTGCTCCCACAGAGAAGGCCCTACTCCTGGGGGTCACCAGCCGGCATTGTCTGGCTGACGGTACCCCAAGGAGGCCCCGTCTGTGAGAGCGCACGGGACGTTGGGACGCCGTTGCTGGCAGCAGGGTCTCCCGCAAGTACCCCGGTCCTAAGCCATGAAGGGCTTTGAAGGTTAATACCAACATCTTGAATCTCACCCGGAGGGCAACCGGTAACCAATGCAGCTTGTGCAGGAGGGGTGTAACATGGGAGTATCGGGACACTCCCATCACAACCCGCACCGCCTCATTCTGGACCAGTTGAAGCCTCCGGGTGGTCCTCAAGGGCAGCCCCATGTAACATTTAACATATTGCAAACAAATATCCTGTTTTTGTATCATTATAAAAGGAGAAATATTTATAATTTTACAAATTATCATTTATATCTATAATTTTAGTGTTTGGAATAATTGCACATTTTACATTAAGGCAATGCTTTTACCAAAGTGAGAAAATATGTGCACATTTCCCAGTTCTCCAGAAGGTTTCAGTAAGTTTTAAATGATTGTTTTATTGTCTTAGACTTCAAATTGGGTTTCTTATTTAATTTCTTTTTAATTGTATATTCTGTACTATTTTTTATGATTGTACGCCGCCCCGAGCCCTCAGGGAGATGGGGTGGCTTAGAAATAAATACATAAATAAATAAATAAATAATAAATAAATAAATAAATAAATAAATAAATAATAAGCCTTTCAGATAGCCACAACAAACTACAATGATCCCTAAATTATAACACATATGTGATAATATCTTATTTTTCAGTTTGACGGAAATCCACAAGAAGGGTAAGGGAGAGTAAAGTCCTTGGGGACTTTAACATACCACTTGCCAATGTTGAGTCTGGGTTGGCTTAGGAGTTCATGACCACCATAGTTGTGATGGACGTGTCTGAAATGATAGAGAACCCAGTGCATACTGGAGGTCATGTATTAGAACTGGGTTTTCTTTCAGGGCAGTTGTCAACATGATCTGGACAATTACTATCAGTCCATTGCCACGAACAGATCATGCCAATCAAAAACAGATCTTTGATTGCCCTCTGACTCACTGGGACCACCCATCTCCACAAAGAGAAAGGGTCTGTCAGGCTGGGTTCCAAAGGGAGCTTAGGATTTTTCCTGATGATCTCTCAGGCAGTTCAACTGAGGTCTTGGAAGTCCTGAACTAGATTGCTCCTATGTGGTCTTTTTATTTTCTGATATTGCATAACATCTTTTAGTTTCACAGTATGTATTAATTTCTCCAGATAATATAAAGCAACATACACATTTTCTCCTTTCTCATGTTAATCATATTAACAGTCAGATGAAGTAGTTTAGGTTAAAGCTAGTTCCCACTTTTTTTTAAATTACATTTATATGCCGCCCTTCTCCAAAGACTCAGGGCGGCTTACAACCCAATGCGCTCAGCATTAGCCTTCATTCCATTGTATATGCCTGCTTATTACTAAGCGGCATTTTTACGAAGTCAGCTTATTGCCCCCAACAATCTTGGGTCCTCAATTTACCTACCCCAAAAGGATGGAAGGCTGAGTCAACCTTGAGCCTGGTGGGATTCGAGCCTGCAATAATTACAGGCAGCTGGAACTAAGTGCTAGGCATTTAACAGCCTGCACCACCAAGGCTCTTAATTGGGGTCTCAACCTGGAGCTCCTGTACATCAGTTCAGTAGTAAAACTACTATTAGTTCATTGAAAACAGTGTGTTACATTATATACTGCAATGTATATGCTCTAGATTAGAAGGACTGCAGTATATTCCAGAAGAACTGCAGTACACGTAATATTTTACTGGGCTTTTTAAAATCAATGTACAAATCAGTAATCTGACTAGCTTAGAGTATATTTACAACAGCTGCTTATGCATGTAATCCTTCTTTCATTAGTTTAGTTAACATCTAGCGCATCACTGAATTGAGCCATTAATATTGCGGTATTCTTATTGCAATTTAGTGAATGAATTCATTTGTTCTACAACAAACACCTGACTACACTTTCCCCTTGTTCTGCAGATAATAGCCATGTGCAAATCTGGTTCTGAATTTTGAAAGAAAGAAGGATTGGAAGAAAGTGTATGCCATGCTCCTTTCCATTTGCTATTTACCACTCTCTGCTTAGTGAGTAATTTTTCTCAGGAGTGACTCAATGATTAATGCACACCTGGACTGAATCCTAGGTTCATGTCCAGTAATACTAAACTCTATGTTTTAGAAGTTTATTGCTGTGCAGAATAGAGCAGTGCTTTGGAATCATAATCTCTTAGTTATAGTAACAGAAAATGACAATTATTTGCAGTTGTCTTCAGAAATGTGAGTTACTGTGGCAATGTTTACTATAAAATGCAGCCATTCAGATCTTGTAAACTTTGCAGTTCTCTGAAGTCAACATGGACATAGTGCAGATTCAGGAACAGAGCATGAGTTTAGTACTTGTTTGATGAATAGAATGGAAAACATTACAGTATAATGCAAATATCTGCAGTTCTAAGATAAATCTTGAATTTGTTTATTTGTCTCAGAAGCATCACAATTAAAATAAGGGAAACTATATGACATAAAATATAAAATACAAGATTAAAATATGTAAAGTTAAACAGATCTTGCCTCAAAACCAGCAGTATCAATTGCATTCTGTTTTGCTGCCATGAGATTCTCAGGTGTACACTGATCAGGACATAAAGTCTGCATGTCACCACAATCGAAAAGGGCAGAAGCTGCCAGGTAGCCCCATTTGTTCAGAGTGTCTCTGTATTTTGCATCCATGAGCAGTCTATTCGACAATTTCCATACTTCCCAGCTTTTGTCAGGCCCAGGTGCCAGCTCCTCCATTGGCTCCATCCAGTGTTGATTCTTTCCATAGGTCCACTCTGCTTTCAAATTCTTTGAAGTCTTCTGTTGACCTAAGGAAACTCTTCCTATATTTTAATCTTTGATAAGCTGGTTGTAGGCCATAGAGAGTGTTGTCTAGATGAAGATTTAAGCCTCTTTCTGTATGCTGCTGCTTCTCTGCAAACAACAGGCAGGCAGGGCAATGCCAGCTAGATGGTAGATCTTATCTAGAAGGGTAGGTTTAAGGCATCCAGTAATAATTCTGCTAACTTCATTCAGAGCAATATCTACTTTCCCAGTGTGTACTGAATTATACTAGAATGGGCAGGTATATTTGCCTGTGGAATAGCAAAGAGCTACAGCTGTTGTCTTATGGACTCTTGGTTTGGCACTACAGGTAAAGCCCATTAATTTCCTGAAGATGTTATTTCATCCACTGACCTTCAGTTTAGTGTTGATACAATGCTGCTTATATGTTAGGGCGCTATCTAGAATGACTTATAAATATTTAGGATTGTAGCAATTCTCCAATAGCATCTCTTTCTGTATAATATGCAGCTTTCAAGCAGCCTGCTTATTGAAAAGATGGAGGGCACTACCTGACTTTTGCTGGATTTGATGTTAACTGATTATAACAATGCTATTGATCCAGCTCTTTTGTTCAACCTCCTCAAATGTTTCTCCCTGTACATCCATTACTCAGTTGTCAGCGTACATATAGTTGTTTGTACATTTAGGGAGCAGCTGATTATTAATGTAAATGTTAAAAAGAGCTGGAGCCAAAACACAGTATCCTATAATAAGTCATTCCTATGGTTTCCTCATCTACTTCTCCTTCCCTGGAACTCCACAAAAATATATGGTTCTGAAGCCGATTCCTGACGATGTTTGTAACCTTAAAATCTTTAGTCACATCAGAAATTTATGGATATGTTTGGTGTATTATCATTTTGCATGAAGACAGATGCAAAGAATAAATTAAACAGCTCTGCTTTCTCTTTACTGCCCATTACTTCCTTGCCATCTTCTCTCATTAGTGGACCAATTGTTTTCTTGGCTGTTTTGTTGTTTTTTATATGTTGAGATAAGCTGTATTATTATTATCTCTTTTATTCCTTAAATATGAAACTCAGTCAACTGAACATTTAAAATGTATCACAAATATCAATGACTGGCTCTGATGGTTGATATGGGTTGCTGCCAGCATCCTAGGTATCAACCAAGTATCTGCTTTAAATGTATGTTGTTCCAAGGAGTGCAGTTTTTTGCAGCTCCGCTGGGTCTACAGCAGGAAGCTCCAACTTCTTGAAGTATTTTGCAAAATTCTTGGACATGGCTACCAAGTGCCCTGATGACAATGGGCATCGCTATTTAATGATTTCTCATTGTTCTTTGGTTGTCCAAGTTTTGTGCTTTTGTTCCAGTTGCTTTGCAGTTGCATGCTCTGGTTCCCTAGCAGTAACAACGGAGTCCTGTAGCCCATTTTTTGACAGATGTCCAGGAGCCATAGCATCTGATATGGCCCTTGTTGACCTGGGAAATGACCGATCCAGTGAGGAATTTTGTTGATTTCTTTTCATCACTAGTGATGGTAGGCTAAACCACTACCGATTCATAGATCGGTAATCCCATAACCATAGGGACCACACCCAATAGCTGTCCAGGCCCAGCCACGGGTTGTTTGTTGTTGTTGTTGTTGTTGTTGTTATTATTATTATTATTATTATTATTATTATTAATTGATATTTGTTGCAAGTCTTACTTCATTCTGAAAATTAGCTTTTCTGACTTCATACTTGCAAGTTTGGGCTATTATTGGTATTCTGCAATATTTGTATTAGTTATGTGCCCCTCTTTCCATTTTGTATACTTATCCTTTTTGTCTCTCAGCTTATCAGACAGTTCTTTGTGTAAGGAGAGAAATTGGACAGTAGCTGTTAGGGTTATTGGCCTCTTTATCTGGTTTTAAAACTGCTACAACCTTAGCCTTTCACCAGGCATTAGTGAATATCCTGGCATTTGTAAACTGCTCAGGGAATGCTGTAAAGCACTATGGGGTGTTATATAGGTCTAAGTGCTATTGGAAGGAAGAAAGAGAGAAAGAAAGAAAGAGAGAAAGAAAGAAAGAAAGAAAGTTTAAAACAAAAACAATGCAGTACTGCACAACCTCATAACTAACATATTAAGCTATCTATTTCAATATGTTAGGAATCAAAAATTCTGAAAAATTATCTAAAGCAATTCTAGCCAACATCAAAGGAGCTTCTGCTGAACAATGCAACCAAAAAAAGGGGCAGAGTGGAGCAGAGAAGGGCTTTGTTCTTTTTGTTTCCCATTTCTTGTGGGAATAATTTTTTAATTCATATTTATATCCCGCCCTTCTCTGGAGACTCAGGGCGGCTTACAATTTTTGGGATACAACCCAATGTGCTCAGCCTTCCTTCCATTGTATATGCCTGCTTATTCCTAAGTGGCATTTTACAAAGTCAGCTTATTGCCCCCAACAATCTTGGGTCCTCAGTTTACCTACCCCAGAGGATGGAAGGCTGAGTCAACCTTGAGCCTGGTGGGATTCAAGCCTGCAATAATTACAGGCAGCTGGAGCTAAGTGCTAGGCTATTAACCACCAAGGCCCACTAATAATATGGAACATGTAGTAAAGTGTTCCAGCATTGGAGGCTTTTATGAAGAAAGTGAACAACCACTTGTCTGGAACGATATAGGGCCACTTGCTTGTGCAGGGGGTTGAATTAGTAAACCTTGGAATCAGGAATAGGAGCAGCACTACATGAATTGTTCAAAGCTATGACAGTTTCAGAAAGGGCACATAAATCACTTCCGGTCCTTGTAAAGTATTATCCCCAACTGGTGGTTTCGGGTGCTCTTTTTGGCAGTTCCTGGTAGCTACCTCTCCCTGACGTTTGCTGATTCTCATATTTCTCATTGGGAGAGGGAGCTGAGGAAGAAACTACACCTGCTAGGTTTTACAGGGATGCCCTGGGAGATTATGGCCTTAAGGACACCCAATTTAGGGTAGTCCAACAGCTTGTGGATATTGACTTGCAATATCTAAGAGCCAGAGCTAACAAAACCTGCTCTCCTCTGATCTTCAGCCAATTTAATAATTATGGACTGAGGATGGCTTCTTATTTTTACACTCTAACCATTCCCAAGTATAGAAGAGCTTTCTCCCTAGCTCGTTTCAACATCTTGCCCTCAGCACTACTGGACAGGAGATTCAAGAGGCTCCTGATTAGCGAGAGGCTATGCCCTGTGATAGAGCTGAGGTTGAAACTGTGGAGCATGTCCTTTTATACTGCCCTATGTATAACGCAGGCAGAACTAAGTTACTGTCTCTCCTTGAAATAGACCCCTCCAGACCCAATGCTAGTAATTTGTTCTTATATTGTCTAGGGGATGGCTCTTCATACATCACTTCTCAGGTTTCCAATTTTTTTTAAGAGCTGTAACCATCAGAGGAGAACGCTGTAATTCCCCTCAGTCAAAGTTTCTGGTGACCAATTGTTCATGATTTTATTTTTCCCATGTTCTTCTTTTATCATACTTGTATTTTGGTCTGTGACCATAAGAAATTAAATAAATAAATTATCCCCAACACATGCCTGCAGTCACATTTTGGATGCTTCACAACCAGCTTACATTAGTGATTGGCTGCAATGTCCTGTGGTAATGTGACCATGGTTCATGGCATTTTTAGGTTTCTGTCATTAGGGAGAATGGATTCACTTAATGATTGTGCGATTCAGACTTATGACTTTGTGATTCACTTAATGATTGCTTTAAAATGGCCTTGGTGGTGCAGGCTGTTAAATGCCTATCACTTAAGTTCCAGCTGCCTGCAATTACTGTAGGCTCGAATCCCACCAGGCTCAAGGTTGACTCAGCCTTCCATCCTCTCGGGGTAGGTAAATTGAGGACCCAAGATTGTTGGGGGCAATAAGCTGACTTTGTAAAAGTACCGCTTAGTAATAAGCAGGCATATACAATGGAATGAAGGCTATTGCTGAGCGCATTGGGTTGTATCCCAAAAATTGTAAGCCACCCTGAGTCTTCGGAGAAGGGCAGCATATAAATGTAATTAAAAAAAGTGGTTGAAAAATTGAACCCAGTCACATGGGTACCCCAACTTACAACTCCAAATGACTTACAATTGAAATTCTGGTCCCAATTGTGGTCTTAAATAAGGGACTATCTGTAGTCAAATTCCACAGGACAAAGGCCCAGGGCCCCCAAATTCAACTTCAGTCACCTCTTCCTCCTCCCTCTTCTAAAGAGTTTTAGATATCAGCTATCAGCTGTGACTTGAGCTTTCCTCACCAATATTTCTTTTTTTTCCCCAAGTTTCAGGGAAAAGATAATGTGTCAAAGCCATATTAAGTGGTTTCATATGGTGTATTTTGCTCTTTGGATCTCTTTTACACAGTTGATTTTCATCTTTAAATGTTTGCCTCGATGAGTGCTGTAGCAGAGAACCATAATTTCAAAACAGTGGGTATTTGTTTTGAGATCCAGACTTCACTTCTGGCTTATATTCAGGCTCTTAAGAGAGTTGGTCCCTGGTCTTTAGCACCATATATTTCAGTGAAATGATTGTTTTGTGAATAACCACCATTTTGTATTGCCATCCATGACTTTTTCAACTTCAATTTCCAAACATGCCCAATAAGCCCCCCAAAAACTTTGAAAGCCTTATGATACACAACTTAGCCAGAGCTTTTCTACATAAATTCTGTACAGTGATAACAATGAAATACAGCTTAAGAATTTCTTCTAAAAAGTGATGCCTTAAGAGATTATGCTTTACCTCTGAAATACTGGTAATAGCACATAAGAGAAAACAATAATGAATTCTGCTTAAAATTTTGCATTTTAAGAATACAGTTCATAAAATATGAAAACAGTCATTAACAATTTTTTATATTGCATATTTTCAAGAACTTATATTTAACAAAACAATTCATTCAGAAGATAGTCAATAAATGAGGCAATAGTTATATTAAGCCTCTGTTTGTTTAAAACATTTTGCTAAATAAAACATAATTGTAGAGGGAATGGGGAATGGCCCTAAAGGACCATTCTAGGAAGAGTCATTACTAAAGTAACAGACAGGTAAAAGGTGTTGAGCTGAACCAGGAAACTAATTTCAGAAAACACCTCAGACAAGCCCCCAATACAAGAAGAAATGGGTGGAAACTCATCAGAGGGAGATCCAACCTAGAAATAAGGAGGAATTTCTTGACAGTGAGAATGATTAATCAATGGTTTGCATCCTGGAGGTTTTCAAAAACAGATTGGACACCCATTTTTCTGGAATGTATAAGGACTCCTCCCTTGAGCAGGGAATGAATTATAAACCCCCAAAGGTCCCTTCTAGCTCTATGATTCGATGATATATATGTATATATATTTTGTTTTAAAGGTAAAAAAGAGATTTTGCTGGATTTCAAAGTGGCATCTGTTCTACAAAGTGAAGACCTTAACTCCTTTATTTAGTTCTAATTGGGGAAAAGGTGACCTGTCAGCTACAAAGATGGCAATGAATTGCTGAGGTCAGCCTGTCACAAATTGAAGCATCTAGCCCAAATGGACAGGACCTTTTGAAATGATAGAAGAAGGAAAAGTGCGGTTTTGAAATGGAGCACAAAAAGCCCCATGGATGTTGTTTTCAAAGTGAGTGGAAGGTTGACAAAGGCTGATGTCATTCATCTCCCCTGGCCCTGGCCCCCACAGTTGCTAGCTAACTCTGATAAAAGATCAAAGGGGTAACTGCTCCAATAACACTGCGATACAGAGTTTTTCAGTTACAAAAGGCTGGGAAAGTAGACAAAACAGAGAGTACACACTGTTCTCTTGCTTTCTCTTTACTGTTGGAAGTATACTGCTATCACTTTCCCAGGCTGGAAAGAGATACAATTTTGGGGGAGTCAATAGCTACTTTCAAAGTAATGTAACATTTGGCTAAACAACGCCCTGTTACCTTTGGCTAAATAGATTTTGTAAATATCATCAAGAATGTCAGGAACTCAGATTTTTCTATCATAGTTTTTTCAAAACTCAGATTTTTAAAGATGGCTTGGTAGGCAAAATATCAGGGTAAGGTCCCTTGGTTTCCTCTGTTTGCAACCACTTGAGCAATTACCCTCAGTCTCTGGCCAGCTTGAGATGTTGAGATGACCTTGGTTCCCACAGGGTGGTCTGTTGTTGTTGTCTGGTCTGACATTCCAGACTTACACACATACACACACACTCACCCTGTGTGGCAATCTGAGAAATATGGCTGCAGCAGGCCTAAACCGTTTTGAAGCTGATAATAAGATTGTTGTATTGAGATTTCAGGTTGGCCAAATTCTTTCAGTTGCTGTTCACTTTTGGCAGCCACCATTGATTAAATATGGTGATTTATCTCTTGGAATACAATTCTATTTTGGTGGATGGATGATCATCATGCACCAGAAGTTGACCCTTGGTGTTACCAATCTCTTGACTAGCTAAGCCTTAGGTAACAACAAGGATAATTAATATTTTTAGAAAAGATTGCCATGGTTTAAAAACTTCACATAATCAGTCCTGAGTGCCTCTGTTAGCTGAAGAATTACTGTAATTCTGATAGAAAACTGACTTCCATACAAAGCTAAGGTCAAATACCATGGCTATCTTATTCCTTTCTTCAAAGATTAATTGAAAATAAAAAGTACTTGCAGATAAGGATCTCCCAAATAAGCCATTAAAAACATCACTGAAGTATATCCCCTCCCATTGGTATGGGAATCTTAAACTAACATCAGAACAAAAGAGGGCATGATTAAAGTAATCAGGGGACACATTTCATCAAATTCTTATACATGTTGAACCTGGTTTAAGAACAGTGCAATCAGCTGTGAATCCAAAAACAGGAGAAAAATGAATTACAGTACTGTCCCTAGCAGCTGATCTGTGGCGGACTGAATGTATACCTTGAAGTTAATGTTGACTTCTGGTGACTTGCTAAAGTAATCCCTGCAAATATTTTGCCAATATTTTTTGGAAGTAAATTGCCTTTGCCTACTTTCTAGAGCAAAGAATAAGTGACTATCCTAGGGTTATCCAGTTGGCTTTGCACCTAACTCAGGATTAGAACTCACAATATCTCTGTTTGCAGACTGGTATCTCAACTACTACATCAAATTGGCTCATGTTCCTAAACATCAATCAACCTATTCTTTCCAGTTATTTCAAACAAAGTTAAATTGCCAGACACCATTCTCATCTCATTAGAAAAGAAAATGCTGATGTTATGTTACCTTCTCGTGTGTTTATGGAACAAGCCCAATGCTTAGCAACAGCACATTCCATATAATAATTCAGACCTGGAGAGTTCTTATGAAATAATATAGACATGTTTAAAAGTTGTATATGGAGAGGAAAATAGGGGGAAGGAGATAACAAAGCTTCTTGAGAACTAGATCTCATAGTGTTCTATTTTTCAACTAGTTATCCATTTAGTCAGTTGATAGTTTACTTATTTGCCAATTTTAGAAATGCAATTCCATAAAGATTCTGGTTAGATTACAAGATTAGAAAATAGTAAGAATCAATATAATTGATTTCACGCTTTAGGCTCCCACTCTAAATAATTGCTGCAACATTTATGGCTATCAAAAATCCTGCAAATGATTGTGTTTATGATTCCCAGAAGCTGTGGATTATGGTAGCATCGACGGCCACCAGGATTTACGAGAAATCTTTAAAATGAAATGTTTTGTCTGATGATACCATAAATTTTATCAATTAGAGTACAGTGAAATAACATTTAGAATAATTAATTCACATAAATTATCCTGTTTGTAAAAAAATATTTCTACAGAAATGTATTGAAAAGTAATCAGTCTGCACTGCTAGTTCCCTGAGTAACTAAGCCCTATACATTTCTTTGGAAATGGTCAATAAATAATATTGTTTCTATCCTCTTCTAGAAGGGAATATTCATTCCATGATGCGATTATTTCTTGGTTTAGATTTTAGAACTTTATGAATTCTGTGTGAAAAGTGAGTTCAAGCCAGACTCTGTAGGGTGTTTCCTCTGGAATGCTGATTTCTTCCTCTCTGGAGGAGGCAGGTTTCCACCCAAGGATCACGTATAAGATCATATTATGGGGCCATATTCTGCTTATGAGGACAGGAAGGGCTTTGGAAAAGCTGTACATCCTATCAAAGGAAGTGATGAAGAGATAGGAGGCAAACATAAAGCAAAAGGCAGGGCCCATTGTCTTGCTCACATTTTACTCCGTAAGATGAATTATGACTTATGAAATATAACTGAGACCATGTCAGTATTTCTCTTTTCTGATGCCTATCTCATTTTCTGGTTAGGAATTACTTTAACATAACACTGGAGCAGGTGTATATTTTAAAAACTTTGTTTCTTTTTCCAGTGGCAGTATATAAGAGCTTTATCTTATGTTTCACACACCCCTCAGGCCTGCATAATTTCCTTTTCACTGAATGCACAAGTAGATTGCAAACAGTAATTAGTAGCTGCTCTTTTTCTCTAGGAAACTTCCCTGCTTCTTTCAAAGGTATCTATCTGTTTCTGTTGGAGATTTTAGGCTACACAAAGAGAGGGAAGAAAATGAACCCAAGCTCAGACAGAATGAAGTGATTGGCTCAGGCAGAGGTTGTTTAGGAAGCAAAGTGTTGGAAGAGATTTTTTTGAAGGTGCTTAAGATGAAATCAGATTCCAGGGTTGGGGAGTTTTGCATGCAGAATGGAGGTGCCACTGTGCCTGGTTGTGGCAGAAAATAAAGATCAGTCAGCTCTGTGGCCAATCAAAGATCATGTGGCCAATCATTCTCCCATTGGAGAATGTAACCATCATGTTTGCCCTTGCTTGCACCATGATCCCAGCTCATCTGCCCAATTCATTTCTGAATTGTCTTGGAAAAGTGTGTGCATGTTTGTGTGCAGGGGTGGGTGGTGGGTATACACCCATATGTATTCATGCATGTGCATGTAAGCACCTCTTCCCCACTCACTACACACATACACACACACACACACACACACACACACCCTTCTCAATTCCAGAATGGATTCCCGAGTCAGTTCGTGTCATAATATCAAAACTATTCAATCCATAGCAATGACTTGGACTTGGTCATTGATATCAAAATCATATAAATGTTCTTGTTTGATATGGAGAGTGCTTTTAAATCAGAATTTTTGATTCAGGTTTGATGAGCTGTGTCGATGTATTTGCAAAGAACTTGTAAACCTAAAGCTTTTCATTAAAATTGTGAGGTCACATAAAAAGGAACTTTTACTTAGAAGTTTGTTATTCATTGAGACATCCCTTCTTAGGAAAACATGTTTCACAATTTAGTTCTTGGGGTTTTACAGGTTATCTTTTAGCAGAACTCCAAGAAATCCCTTTCCAGAATAACATACTCTAATAGAATCTCCATTTTGGTTTAGAATAATGATTTTATACCATTTCCTTTAAAAAAATTTTTTAGCAATGGTTAAATAACATATATTTGTTTTATTTATGCCAAAATAGTAAAGGGCAGGAACAAGATATTCTGAATAATGGCCTTATGTGTATCCAGAAGTGAACATTTCAATGATATGCTGGATGATGCCCAAGAGTCTAAGAAATGAAGAAATTGTCTTGGTGGCATCCTGACTTCCACTCTGACTTCCTGAGGTGGCCTAGGCAAATTACTCTTGGGTGCTTCAACTGTGAGCCCCATTACTGCCTCTTTTAAAGGCAGATGCACTGCTCTCTCCCTCAAAAACTAGCCCGCCATTTCCTGTGCATTCCTTTCTTATTAAATACAGATAATCCCCAAGTTAAAACAGTTCACTTAGCGACCATTCAAAGTTCTGACCTAACCCCCTCCCAAGTATTTATGACACAGTCCCGAATTTACAAATGTTACAGCACTAAAGCAATCATTCACACTTATGAATTACCACAGAGGCTCTTTAACATTTGCCCTGCCTATTCCCCTGCCCATACACACACACTGATGGGTCTCTACAGGCACTAGGCCTGTGGATATTCACCTTGCAAAGATCTAGCGACCCTTCAGTTTCTTGGCCTATTTGGTGCTTCAGGCCTTCAGTGCATTTGCAGAGGATGAAGGCCTAAAGTACTGCAAGATCACACACAACTTCTGTTTGCAGAGAACAGAGGCCTAAAATATCATGAGATCAGACAAGTTCAGTAGCGCGAGATCTCACACTACTGATCTCGCCTGATCTCATGGTACTTTAGGCCTCTGTTCTCTGCAAACGGAAGCCTGAATGAGATCTGCAGCACAAGGATTTGCAAATGAAGGCCTGAAGCACTGAAGCCTTCCCGCTGTTTGCAAAGCCTTTCGCCATATTTGCAAAAATCCTTGGCTGCCAAGAATGGAGGCCAAGAGGCATGTGTGCATCCCTCTGGGCCTCCATTCTCATTGGCAAAGGCCTCCTCAAGTCATTTGCCAATGAGAACAAAGCCTGGGAGCAGTGTGTGCATCCCTCCAGGCCTCTGTTCTCATTGGCGAAAGACTTGAGAAGGCCTTTGCCAATGAGACCAGAAGCCTGGAGGGACTTGCATACCTCTACCAGGCTCTGTTCTTGTTAGCAAAGGGTTTTTGCAAAAACAATCAGAGCCTATAGGGATGCAATATGTCATCCCTGTAGGGATCGGCAAGCCTTTGCTCAAGACGAAATTGCGGCAGAGAGACTGGAGAGGAGACAGCTCCATCGATCATTGAGATCTACATAAGGTAAGTGACCTGGTTGGGCAGAATGGGGGGTGGGCAAGCATGAGATATCTCAGTGGGTCAGGCCTTCAGTGCGTTTGCACTTCATGCACTTAACAACCAGCACATTCGATTAGCAAATGCATAGGCAAAAGCAGGGAGTGATCACTTTCAAGTTACATGATTCACTCCTACAAATCCTCGGGTTAATGTAATTGGCACGCTCCATTACATTCATAACTCGAGTATTCAGAACAGTAAATGAAAACAAGCCAATCATTCTTTATGAGTTGCACCTGTACATAGTAAATAGTTCTTAGCTTTTTGTAGGAAAAGCAAGGAGGGGGATGGAGGCTAAATTATATAGCATGCAGCAGACCCTGAACATTCTTGAGATGAGGGGAAAAAAAGCTGTTTTTAATTTCAATGAGTAAAAGAGGATACTGGATTACATGGCACAATGTCCTGTTTATTGTAATGACTATTTTTTGTAATTACCCAACATTATGCCAAACCTAATGAGATTTTGGTTTTCATTCAGTTTAAATTTAGCAATAAGATTAACCATTTGGATCCCCAAAAAGCTTTAGGGCCCATGAAAATCCACAGTATGGTTTAGGATAATATATTTGTTGCATTTGCATATATGGAACATTGAAAATATAAATAGGAACATTTTAAAACAAAGTAGCCTACAGGCCAGTTACTATGTGTAGGGCTGCTTAATTAAAAGCAGGCTGATTTATACTGGATGAAATTATAACTTGTATATTGTCTTTAAAAGGCACAATCAAAAGCATACTTTTAGTACTTCATGAACCATGCCTATAAGTAGTTTGTGAGGTCAGCAAAGGAGATCACTACTTGCAAAGGATGTACATGTTATGGAGACAAGTCTATGAATGTGTAATTGTAGGGTTGCTGGGTATTTCTTAGGACACTCTAACCTGCTACCAAAATCAAAAGCGCCAAAGCTCTTTGCTACTCTGTTCCATTATACCTAAGGAGGAACTGCTTTGGTTTCAAGAATCCCCCAAAAGCAGAAAACCCTCTAGAATAGAGCTTTTCAAAATTTTCACACTTGAAACCTTTTCATAAAAGTCCTGATGAACAAATGCCAACCATTGTGTTTTTTCATGGGAGAACAACTTCTATTAAAAGTTCTTCTATTAGAAAAATTGCTAGGATGGCCCTGACTGCATTTGAATGAATTTTTCACCCCCACTCTTGATCTTTCATGGAACTCCACCAAGTCCTTGGGGATCCCTAGGGCTCTCTGGGATACCATTTGAAAAACCCTGCTCTAGGGTATAATGAGATTACTGTACAAGGATTGTCATGGAAAGATAGTATTTTGCCCTTCTGATATGTACCTAGGGATCTGTCTTATTCAAGAAGCAGAGATAGCCTTGGTGGCAAGGAATAATTATGTTCAGTCTGAACTGCCTTATAAATCATAATTGTTTCTGGGCTAAATACATTTGATTTCAGCTATTCATGTTGCCCTAACTTCATAATTGGATTAATACAAAGCACTTATGGGACTACCTTGAAAATAGTTTGGAAAGTAGATACAAAATGTTGTCAGAGTTTTAACTAAATTACTTAATTTAACTAGCTTAATTACTTAGTTATTAATCATAAGTAAGATCCTGCAATCCTAGCACCGGTGAATTACAAGCCCTAGTTCACTCTACACGGAAATCTTTAAAACTCTTCATACCTTGTAGTGCCATCCTTAACTTTGTGTAGTTACTCCTGTAGTGCCCGAGGGACCCTGCCTCCATTATCTAACTACCCACTCAAAGCTGCAATAAGGTGATCACAGAGGTCCCTGTCAGCTAAGAATACATCTGTCAATTTCTGAAGCTCCCTTCCCCGTGGCACACAAAGTCTATTGCATTTGGCACCAATGACCAAAGTCTTAATCTTTACCTCACCCTTTTTAGATACAATGCCATCAATGTAGCAAAGTAGAAATTAGCAGTGGATTTTAAATGCAAACAGGACATGTTACAACTAGTCGGTCCTTCCATGGGTGAATAAATATTTGTCCCTAATTGCCCAAACTGCACCTGATTCAGACATAACTGAAGTTATTTTCCCCATTCATTTTATGACATTTATATTGTTCATAAAATATTTACAGGTTCATAAATACAGGTATAAATGAAGCCTTGGGCTGGTTCTACAAGCATAATAAATTTTGTGCAGATCCGTTCATATAGCACTTTAAAACCAAGGAAAACATTTCCATAAGAGATAGCTAATTTTGTCTCCAGGAAACATAACTTAGTTTTAATTTGTAGCCATTTAAATGGGTGACAAATTCTACATATCCATTTTTGGAAAGATCAAAAAAGATGAGAAACAGTACAATAATGATTATCCACTCACTTTCTATGGGATTTTCATAAAACAACAAAGGTCAGAAAAATGTCCACGCCTGGACAGATAAGATAACAAACAATGTTTCCAGTGTTGCTACCACCTCTTCATCTTCTTGTTAAAA
The DNA here is from genome assembly GCA_009733165.1 of Naja naja. Classification (NCBI taxonomy): domain Eukaryota; kingdom Metazoa; phylum Chordata; class Lepidosauria; order Squamata; family Elapidae; genus Naja; species Naja naja. The sequence goes on along the minus strand of CM019148.1, from coordinate 179,725,999 downwards.
GAGAAAAATGGAGCAGTGGCAGCCTGCCTAGTGCAGTCCAGCCACACTACACCACTCTCTTCTTCCTCCAAGCATGATCCTCAAAAGCACCAGGAGAAAAACAACAGAGATCTTCCACTGCCCTAATTTCACTTGGTAGCCTCTTGGAAAAAAAAAAGAGGGGGGGGGCATGACTTTTTTCATTAGTTGAGTACAAGAACCAAAGAAAACATATAAGGTTAAAAAGTAGGTACATCCTGTTGAACTTTTTGACTTTTTCAGTACTGTATACTGTATTTCAACATACACATATTTGCTATTAATTTCAGTAATATTAATGCATAAAGGGGACATCATGTAACAAATACAATGCACCATTTATATTTTGTATTCAACAATTCACATAAATGCAAAAAAGAGAGCATGGAATAATGAGACAGAGCACAGCACACTCTAGAATCTAAATATGAATTGGCAATATGCTCCAATAAGCAGTCAACATAAATAAGCTGAGAAGTAATAAAAAGGGAGTTTTTTTCTTATTTTGTTTTTAAATCTAGTTTATTAATATATCAAACATAATTATAAAAATTGAAGCAACTGGAAAAAAGGGATACAGTTCAGTCTCAAGAAGAAGTATTCAGCTACTGCCATAATCTGGAATTTCTTGACTCCACCTTGAAATTTAATGCAAACAATGAGAAAAAAATGGAAGTAATATTGAAACTGCATGGATTTATCCAAGCCATGTATTTTGTTAAAACTTTTTGCTGGAAATATTTTTTTTTGGAAGATGGAAGACAGATATTTTGCTTTTTTTGTCAACTGTCAAGTTGGTATGTCAACTGTCCAGTTGGTATTTCCAGAAAAATAAATTCCTGGGACATTTTTTTTCAAGAGTATTATACTTCATTTAAAAAACTACATAGGCACAGAAACAAAACCAGCTCTGGATTTCCTGTGCAAATGTGAGCATAATTATTTCCCCTTTCCCTCTGAGCCACCCACAGTTCATTACACCTGTCAATCACTTCTGTTCATTTTGTTATGAGAAAATAGCTAGCCATGCTCAGAGACTTTGGGCACTTCCAGAGATGCCTCAAGTGCCCAGATACCATCCCTCCCATCTTTACATTTCATCTTTTTTTTGTCAAGATGTGAGCTAAGGAAAATGTAAGTGAAAGGTGAACTGATCTTGATGTGCTGACCCCCCAGAAAGAAGGGGTAACACAAAACAGGAATAAAGATACACACATTATTACTGATAAACCAACTGCTGCTGCCTTCCCTATTGAGGCTGCTGAGGGTACTTCATGTGAAACTTCTTAAGTAACCTGACTGCCCTAACATCTGGAGCAGCCACTCACTCAGTGTCTGCTAATGGGTAGCTTTTTCACAGTACTAAGTATGGTAAATTTCCCTTGTGATATCTGGAATTGAAAATCCTTTTGATCTTACAGTGCTCCTCTTCCTTTACTAGGATGGGAGGAGGCTTGACTGGCCTCAAGCAAGATCCCCGAAAAGGTTTTAGAAATCTGTAATGAAATACCAGATGAACTCGCTTGAAGCTTCTTGGCAATTTCAGCTCCACTGACATTGGATTTATGATCCAGACGATGTGGAAAGGTCCCATGCATTTGAGACACAACTTTTTGCAAGGCTGCCTCAGGTTTAGGTATTGGTGGACAAATAGACCTTATCTGCCACTCTAAACTCCTGCTGGGGTCTCTCTTCCTAACTGCTTACCTTTTTTGAACTTTTCTAGCCTTATTCAGTGCCTCACACATATGTCTTTTAACATATCCATCCAATCAGCTAATGACACTGAGGATGGGGCTTCCTGTGGGCACAAACTCGGTCCCTGTAGCCATCTTGAAAGGAGTAAAACCTGTGCTGCTGTACACCAAGTTGCTATATGCTACCTCTGTGAAAGACAGTTCAGCCCAGTAAGTCTGCTGGGTTACTCTACTAATGAGTTGGCTCTTTTAGCTGTCCCATTGGTAGTTAGATGATAGAGGGAGCTAAGTCCCTGGGAAGATCTTATCATTTTCAAGACTTCCCACCAAAACTTTGCATAGAATTGCACTCCCAGTCCAAGATAATGCACTTCGGGACCCCAGTCCAAGATAATGCACTTCGGAATCCACCCAGGTCATTATAGGGATGATGGTGCCACTTACCATTGGGTCATCTTCCCCTGCACTGTTGCTCATGTGGAAGACCAAAAATTTTAAGTACTTAATTTTGTGAGACAGTGATGAACAATTTTATTGTTCACATTACTGAATAATTGGGAGTTGGAATTGGTAGATTATCTATAGCAAATCACCCATTCATGCACCAGTTCTTGATATTTCTTCTAGGTCAAGTATTTAATTTGGCTCTTCTATAGTGTGCCAGAGGCCATGCTAAAAAAATGAATGGACATTAAATCTGATTCAATTTACTATTAAAATTAATTATAATTTAATATAGGGAGTATGATAAATAATCCCTTTGCCATGCATTTAATAATTTCCTGTTTTTTAAAAGTTGTTAATATAGTCTAATGACATCTTTTAGAAGTCTTAGTAGGGGGAGAAGAGACACCTAAGACTTTCAAGGGTTTGATGAAGTCAGTTCCTTAAGTTGTGCACCTCTAATCTAGGACAAGAGTAGACAACTGCTAGTGTCCAGAATTTTGTAATATAACCCTCTGTGTATCATAACAAATAATCAGGACTTATAGGAACTGCAGTTAAAAACATTTGGGCGGTCACCAAGTACATGCAATACCAACATGCAACACTTTTAAGATGTTAAAGAACAGAATTAAAGAATAACAGAGTTGGAAGGGACCTTGGAGGTCTTCTAGTCAATCCCCTACTCAAGCAAGAGACTTTATACCTTGTCAGACAACTGGCTGTCCAGTCTCTTCTTGAAAGCCACCAGTGATAAAGCACCCACAACTTCTGATAGCCAGCTGTTCTACTGGTTAATTATTTTCACTGTTGGGAAATTTCTCCTTAGTTCTAGGTTGTTTTTCTCCTTGATTAGTTTCCATCCATTGTTTCTTGTCTTGTCTTCTGATGCTTTGGAAAATAGGTTGATCTCCTCTTCTTTGTGGCAGCCCTCAAATATTAGAATACTGCTATCATGTCATCCCAGTCCTTCTTTCTCCAGACTCTAGCCATTCTGGACAAATGGCTGTCAAATCTTTTCTGTGATGGAGCACCCATAACTTCTGGAGGCAAACCATTCCATTGGTTAATTGTCCTCACTGACAGGAAATTTCTCCTTAATTCTAGGTTGCTTCTCTCTTTGATAACCTTCCATCTGTTATTTCTTGTCCTCAGGTGATTTGGAGAATAGGTTGACCCCCTCCTCTTTGTGTCAGCTCCTCAAATATTGTAAGACTTCTATTATATCATCCTAATCCTTCTCTGTGTTAGATTAGACCCATGATGGTGAACCTATGGCATGCAGGTGGCATGCAGAGCCTTCTCTCTGGGCATGCGAGCCATCACCCCAGCTCAGCTCCACCATGCATGAGTGCGTGCCTCCCACCAGCCAGCTGCCCTTTGGGTCTCTGCCATGCATGCATGGGATGTGCACATATGTGTGGGGGTGGGTGCATGTGCAGGGTACACACACACATTGCATTTTGGCGATGTGCATGCACACTTTGAGGAGTCAGTGCCAAAAAGGTTAGCCATCACTGGACTAGACACTCCCAGTTCCCACAACCATTCATTGTATGGCTTAGCTTCCACTCTAATCCAGGGACCCACAGTCCCTGGGCCACAGCCTATTCAGAATTGGTTTGTGCAAATGGTGGACTAGAGCATGAAATAGAATCAAGATCATGTGATGTGTTAATACCACTTTATACTGCAATTGTAAGACCACACATGGAATACTACATTCGGTTTTGATCACCACAATACAGAAATGATGTTGAGTCTCAAGAAAGAATGCAGAGAAGAGTAACAAAAATGATTGGGGCAGTGGTCCCCAACCTCTGCAGCTTGGTGACCCAGCTAGTGGGGTACAGAGGAGTGAGTGGCGGGCCAGTGCATGCACAGCTCAACTTGCACAACATGGCCCAGTTCCCTCTCCCATAGCTGGGCCACCAGGGTGCAGAGGCTGGGGACCGCTGCCCTAATAATTTTTGTTGCTTTTCTCTGCATTCTTTCTTGAGTCTCAACATCATTTCTGTATTGTGGTGATCAAAACTTTACATGATCTTGATTCTATCCCTCTGTTGATGCAGCCTAGGACTGCATTGGCTTTTGGCAGTTGTGGCACACTGCTGGCTCACATTTAAGTGGTTGTTCACTAGGACTCCTAGATCCTTAGTTACTGCTGTTAAGCCAGATACCACCTACTCTATACTTGTATATTTTGTTTTTTCTTCCCTTAGTGTAAAACCTTACTTTTCTTACCATGGAATTGCATTTTGTTGAATAGGGCCCAATGTTCAAGTCTGTCAAGATTCTTCTGGATCTGAGCGTATCTTCTAAAGTGTTGGCTATTCCCCCCTCTCCCCCCATATTGGCATTATCTGCAAATTTGATGAATGTCTCTTCTATTCCCTCATCTAATTCTTTATGAAGAGGTTGAAGAGAACTGGACAGAACCTTGTGGCACCCCATCGCATGCTTCCTTCCAATGAAGGGTTGCTTTGAGATATGTGCAACATCAATAAGGGAGGCCAGATTTTGTGAGTGCATTTGATGCAAGGTTGCCTTTCCTGGTCTTATGAATTACAATTTATACACATTATCTGATAAAAATGTCTAGTAGGAAAACTAGGTACTAGTCAAAAGAGTTGTGAAAGAACTAAAAACATGACACCACAGTATACTGTTGGTAAATACTAAAAAGAAGCATGTCATTTTAATGCCTCAGTCTTCAACATGGCATTCCAAATGTGGATGCATCCAGCAACAATATTCTTGGCACCTAACAGATTGCATGTCAAATATGAGTTTATTTTTCAAAGATTATAAAGCAAAAGTATGCTGAGGAGAGACAGAGAATCCTGGATAGCTGGTGTGATTGATAGAGGGTTTTGCTTTCTGATAGATAACATGGTGATCATTTTTCGAAGTGCAACACTTCTGAAAGCATAGTTGGGGTACTCTGGCATTAGCAATGTCATATTTCAAAATCCACTAATCTATCTCCGGAATGAAGAGATGTTTTAGTCTTTTCAAGTCCATGCAAAAAAAGACTATACACGCATTGCCCAATTATCCTTGTTGTACCTCTGTGTGCTGTGGCCTCAAGTCTCTCTTTTCCTGGACTGAAGAGATGCAATTTAGTCAGTACCAAGAACAATATATTCACAACTTCTTGACACCCTCAACTTAACGAGGTCATGCTCAAAAACACTTCTCAAAACAATTACTGTATAAAGTGATGCATTTCCCCCATCCTTTCCTATGTTTTCCATGACCAACGTGCCCACCCAAATTCTATAAATTTTTATTCAAAGGTCAATAATGTTTGCCAGGTCTCAAGTACAGTCAAGACCACTGTATATCTCAGGCTGCAAAACTCCCAATGATCGCCAGATGGCATCTAAAATATAAAGTATAAAGCTCAAACTCCTTGCCACCTAATGATTGTTCAGATTACTGCAGCCCAGATATAGCAGCTCTATATTGTCCTCAGAGATGACCAGTGGTGGGATTCAGCTGGGTCACACCAGTTCAGCAGAACCGGTTGTTAACTTTCTGAGCAGTTTGGTGAACTGGTTGTTGGAAGAAATCATTAGGGCAGAGAACCGGTTGTTAAATTATTTAAATCCCACCACTGGAAATGACCCTTCCCACTTTTCCAGCACACCACACCACCCAAAACAAAGGGCTGTGATGAAAAACTGTAGGACAACTTATTAGTATCTAGGAGCTTCAACTTTTGATCACTATATCAATCATTGAGATCACAGTGGTGATAAAGAAATAAGATCTTTTCCCCCAACAATTGCACTCACCCATGGCTTGTTTAACCATTGTTTACTAAATAAATGCCAATTGGTAAGGCTCATACATCATGCTAATCCATAAAATATGTTTAACAAGCCATAGTGACTGAGTTCACTAGTGAGCAAAAGCCAAACAGACACTATGGCTTGCTTTACTGTTAACACTGCAACATTCCATAAGGATCTCTTGTTCCCTTCATTTTTCCATATGAAATCTGTCAATCCCTATCTCAGACAGGTATTACAAGGTTTTTTTTCCAACGAGCTCTGTTGGGAGTTGGGAATACATTTTCAAACTTTTTCATGTACATCTGCATTTGTTCTCATAAATTGTGCAACTCAGTAAATATTTATTCCAATCTGTATTCACTCATCATTATATCACTGCTGAATTACAGTTATTTTAATGAAGAGCTGGTACACCCAGAGAACTAGTCATCAGCTGGAGGATCATCAGCTGGAAGGTTATTTATTTAACGTATGATCCTGTGGTTTTTTTATCCAGGCTGCTTTCAAAATTGTTTGATTTCAATAACACAACTTCCTCGTGGATTTCCATACCATGCTATGTGCACAGTGATGACCCATGCTTTCTTTGTAATATAATTCTCATTTACATCTATCCAGCACTCATTCTTCAAGTTGCCATGAGTTAATTTAATCATGTGCTTTAACAATGACATTTTAAGAAATGAATGTTAGTTTTTTTCAGAGGTTTTCTAAATCCTTGAAGATTTCAAAAATCATATTCTAAACTCAGTTTATTTTCATTTTGTTATTTAAAGAACATACTTTATTTTCATTTCCTCTTGCAGTTTTTCTTCAGAAGCAGCACCAATATTTTAAACTCAGATTTTATAAAGCTTTCTAAGATTTCTAAATCTGAACCCAGGTTTGTATTTATTTATTTATTTTATTTTATTTATATTGGGATTTATATGCCACCCTATCTCCTGAAGGACTCAGGGCGGCTCACAACAGTAAAAATATATAATACAAAAGTTTAAATTTAAAAACTATTAAATAGAAATCCCAATAATACTAATTAAAACTGACAACAACCAATATGTACCAATAAAAACCAATAACCCCCCTCAGTCCAGGTCGGCCTGTTGAAAGAGCCATGTCTTCAGGTCGCGACGGAAGGATCGAAGGTCAGGAGCCATCCGCAGCTCCAAGGGCAGCTGATTCCACAGGGTGGGTGCTCCCACAGAGAAGGCTCTCCCCCTGGGGGTCGCCAGCTGACACTGTCTGGCTGACAGCACCCTGAGGAGGCCCTGTCTGTGGGAGCACACGGGATGCTGGGCAGTCGTTGCTGGCAGTAGATGTTCCTGCAAATACCCTGGCCCTAAGCCATGTAGGGCTTTATAGATGATTACCAGCACCTTGAAACTCACCCGGAGGGCAACCGGCAACCAATGCAGCTCACGCAGGAGGGGTGTAATATGGGAGTATCGGGATATTCCCATCACAACCCGTGCGGCCACATTCTGCACCAGCTGAAGCCTCCGAGTGGTCCACAAGGGCAGTCCCATGTAGAGAGCATTGCAGTAGTCTACACAGGAGGTAATGAGCGCATGAGTAACCGTACATAAGGCATCTCGGTCCATATAGGGGTGCAACTGGCACACCAGGCGAACCTGGGCAAATGCCCCCCTGGCCATGCCTCCCACCTGATCCTCCAAACTGAGCCATGCATCCAGGAGGACGCCCAAGTTGCGCACCCTATCTATGGGGGGTAACACCTCTCCCCCCATAACTAAGGAAGGAACATCCTGGATAACCCGAGATGCCGGTACGTACAGCCACTCGGTCTTGGCCGGGTTGAGTTGAAGCCTGTTCCTCCCCATCCAGATCCGTACCACTTCCAGGCATCGGGACATCATGTCAAGGGCATTGGGTTGGTTTGGGGTGGAGATAAAAAGCTGGGTATCATCAGCATACTGATGGTACCTCACCCCAAAACCACGGATGATCTCACCCAGCAGTTTCATATAGATGTTGAACAGGAGGGGTGAGTGGACCGACCCCTGGGGCACCCCACAAGAGAGGGGCCCCGGGGCCGATCTCTGTCCCCCTGACAACACTGACTGCGAGCGACCCGAGAGGTAGGAGAACCACTGCAAAACAATGCCTCCCACTTCCAACGCCTCGAGGCGTCGCAGTAAGATACCATGGTCAATGGTATCGAAAGCCGCTAAGAGATCTAATAGGACCAGGACAGAGGAATAACCTCTGTCCCGAGCCCTCCAGAGATCATCCACCAGCATGACCAATGCTGTCTCCGTGCTGTACCCGGGCCTGAAACCCGATTGATACGGGTCCAGATAATCAGCTTCCTCCAGGAACACCGGGAGTTGTCGGGCCACCATGCTCTCAACAACCTTTGCAACAAGATGTTCAAGATAGCCAGGTCCAGGGCAGGCTTCTTGAGGAGGGGCCTCACCACTGCCTCCTTCAAGGCAGAGGGGAAGGATCCCTCACTCAAAGAAGTGTTGATCACTGCCTGGAGCCAGCCTCGTGTAACCTCCTGGGTGGCATAAACCAGCCAGGAGGGACACGGGTCCAATAAACACATGGTGGCACTCAGTTTCCCCATGATCCTGTCCACCTCATCCGGAGTCACAGGATTGAACCAAATGGTATCCATAAGACCCGTCGCTTCACCCGCGACAGACTCTGACCAGTCAGAGTCCAGACCAGCCCGGATCTGAGCGATCTTGTCCGACAGATGCTGACTAAACTCCTCAGCCCACCCCCGCAAAGGATGCTCCCCCGTCTCCTGGTTAAGGAGGGAATGGGTGACCCTAAACAGGGCAGCCGGGCAATTATCTGCGGATGCAATGAGAGCGGAGAAGTAAGCATACTTCGCCGTTCCCATTGCTGCAAGATAAGACCTGGTAAAGGTTCTTAATTGCAATTGGTCAGATTCGGACCAACTGGACCTCCAACTGCTCTCTAGGCCCCTCCTCTGGTGCTTCATCTCCCGGAGCTCTGCGGAAAATCAGGGAGCTAGCCAGACTCTGCACCGGGTCAGAGGCCACAAAGGGACAACGCGGTTGAGAGCCTCTGAGGCAGCCCTTTCCCAGGCGTCCACCAGGGCCTCAACCAGGCTGTGGGTAAGGGAGGCAGGAATCAACCCAAGCACCATCTGGAATCCATCCGGGTCCATCAGGCGCCTGGGGTGGAACCACCTAGTCGGTTCCACATCCCAGTGATGCGGGGTGGCATGCTGGAAGACCAGCTGGAGGAGGTAATGATCGGTCCATGACAGGGGTTGAATAGTTAGTGATCCCCCACCCAGAGCATTACACCACTGTCCGGAGATAAAAACAAGGTCGAGCATGTGCCCCCCACCATGAGTCAGACCCTGAATTATTTGGGTCAGGTCCATGGCCGTCATGGAAGCCATGAACTCCTGATCCATCCTCGACACTCCACCCAGAGAAGGCAGGTTGAAATCCCCCAGAACAATAAGTCTGGGGAGCTCAACTGTCACCCCCGATAGAACGTCGAGCAGCTTGGGTAGGGCCGTTGTCACGCAGCTGGGAGAAAGGTATGTGAGCAACAGGCCCAACTGACCACCAGGGCCCCACCTCAGGAGGAGAGACTCACACCTGCCTATCTGAGGGACAGTGGCCTCCCACGGACAAAGGGTCTCCCTAATAACAACTGCCACCTACCCTGGGCTCGAGGTTGATGCAGCACACAGAAACCTGGTGGGCATAACTCAGACAGAGGGACTCCTCCCTCTGGGCCCAACCAGGTTTCTGTGATGCAGGCCAGGTCCGCATCTTCCTCCTTGATCAGCTCACAGATGAGGGGAGCTTTGTTCATCATGGACCTGGCATTTAAATAGACCAACCTGAGCTCAGGGGCCTGATCTCCCATACCCCCAGGGAAATGGGTGGAAACAGAGGGTCGGAGCACGCCATCACTCGGAGATAGCGAGGGTGCGCTCCCAAACTCCAATATGGCCCTCTGTTCCTCCATCTACCGCCATTTCCTATCACCGTGGGAATTGCAATCCCCACCCCTTCCCCTAGAGTCCAGAGCACCCCAACCCAGTCCCCTCCCCATCACAACCCACTCTAGACTTGGACTGGAATTGGTCCGGCAGCACCCCCCCAAATTCCAACTGGACCCCACATTCCACCCCCCTCCCTAACCTCTTTAAAAATGTAGCTAAAAATTATACAACGGTCCCTTATTGTACTGTTAGCATATTAAATAATTTCACCAGAGACTTAAGTATCATGCCTACCTACTCTCTTTTTGATAAGAGGACCACAGTATGATCCATCTTCATCAGAGGAAAATTATTCCTCTGCTGAGCATTTCTAAGGAGATGCCGCACTCAAGAAAAGTATAGGATATGGAAAGATCAAAGGCCTTGGTGATCCTACCACCCTACTGTATTCCAGATCCATCAGGATTCCAAATCTAAGGAAAAATGCTCAGTTAGAGATTTAATGCCTTGCTATCAGAACATCAGATTATTCTGTACTGAAGAAGAAAAAGAACTTTTTTTCTTATAAAAAAAATGAAGTAGCCATGCAATCACCTTGCACCTTAAACTGCATCCAAGTCATTACATTATGGGTAGGGCCTTCTAGGTGGGAGCACCCGCCCTATGGAACCCACTCCCTGTGGACCTCCATTTGGCCCCCGATCTCAGCTCCTTCCGCTGGGACCTGAAGACCTTGCTGTTCCAACAGGCCGGTCTGGACTGACCTCGAGGGGCGTGGGTTGGTTCTTAATATTTGTTTTAATTAATTTTAAATTTTGTATATCGATTAGGCTTGTATTCGTTTAATGCTTTTTTATTGTAATTTTGTATTGTTCACCGCCCTGAGTCCTTAGGGAGAGAGGGCGGCATACAAGTCTAAATAAATAAATAAATAAATAAATAAATAAATAAATAAATAAATAAATAAATAAATTACAGATGCCTGCAAATCGTGATCAGTTGAATGATTATATGTGGGGTAGGGGGTCAGTGGAGGGATAGCAAACACCTTAGAGAACACTAATAAGGTTCAAAGGATCTTGACAAGGTAGAGTAATGAACTTCAACAAGGTGAGTTTCAAAATGGATGCAGCTAAAGAAGAAAAAGCAAAAGCAATTCTACTCCATGCTGTATCAACAAAATTACAGTGTCACGTTCAAGAGAAACTCATCTCTATTCTGTATTGGTCAGAACAGAGTTCTTGACCCCATAGTTTAACAAGGACACTGACAAACTAGAACATATAAGAAGAGAGCAACCAAGGAAAAAAACTTTGAAAGAAACAAAAGTGCTGAGCATTTTTAGCCTGGAGAAGACAAGGCTGTGGGAGACTAGGAGCTATCTTCAAGTATTACTGTAATATCTGTTTTCATAGACTGAATAAAGTAGATATTGATTTACATCATGACAACATTATAACATCCAATTTTTAAAATTATTGTTCCTTTCACAGTAATGTGAGAAGAAAGGCAGTTTTATCATCCAATCTCCAAGATAAGATAATTCATCGCTTTGAAGATCATCGTTACATAGTCTCAATGAGGTTGAGTAACATTATGGATCCTGTGTAGAACTTCCTAATTTTATTTGTATTTCTATTATTGTATATAGTCTTTAAAAGTGAACATGTATGCAAATACCAAAAACTGCTTAGCTGATCTGGAATATAATTTCAAAATACTTATCTATTTTAGTACATTTTTACTGACTTGTGATATAACAATAATGTGTTTTCTCCAAAGTATTTGTCTTATTACCTCTGTCATCTTTCTGCAGAGTAAGAATAAAAAGGCATTTCAAAATACAAATGACAGAAATGGAATGTAGTTTATTTACAAAAATCTGACCATTTTTTACTGTATACTTCCCCCTCAATTCAACCTAATCTTTTTACCTTTTTGTGATTAGTAAGCTTCTTCCAAAATAATCTTGAAGAGGTTTCATATGAATCAGAGTATTATGCTCTTTTGAATTGGGGGGGGTGAAATAAAAAAATATTTATTTAAAACTAACAAAATGCTCTGATCAATAAAGACAAAATAATAGAGTAAAATACAGTACATTTTAAAGTTGCATCACTAATCAGCTAACAAATAAATCAATATAGCACAGATATTTGTCTGAAGGCTAAAACACAAAGCTAATTCTTTAGTGAGAAATTATACCTGGTATATTTAGTAGATTATAATTGTCAGTACAGTACTACCATCAACTGGAGAAAAGAAGAAAAGCAGAGAAATCAATGTGCAGAATTAGCTCATATCTAATAGTTTATCCTTTACCAGATAGGCATAACTTCTAGGACTTCACAATTCTTTTCTGTTTCAGTTAGATATACCAAAACTTTAATACAAATTAATCAGGTTATTGCAATTAGTGATTCTAAATTCTAACTGCAACTTGTTAAAAATGTGTTATTAATTCACAAGAATGATGTGTTGAATTTTAATATTTTTATTTGACATTGCCAAAATCTTGTTGTCTAATCTTGACAGTTGATATATTAAAACATAAAAATTCCTCCAGTTCTTTCTCTTTTACTCTGCTGTTTCCAGGTATTACAACATTCCCTATCCAGATTTTTTGTCTTTGTCTGATGTGCATGTTGAAAATATATTGTATTCCGTCTTATATGTGGCATTGTAATACTGTCATCTAAAAACTCCAAAATAGGAAGAAAAAAAAGCTTCCCCAGTATTCCTCAAGAGTAATTGAGTTAATCAAGTAATTATTTACTTGTAAATTTGTGGTAATATGTTGTTCAAGTAAAGGGAAAGATACTCACCTTACAGAAATACATTCCAATCTATGAAGAAGTAATTAGCTTATTTTAATTGTGATGCTTCCAACACAACTTTCTTATCAACAATTGTTAAGTCTGGGATGTGAGATGGCAAGTACTTGTCTAGTTAAATTCTAAAGTCCCAGAGCACATTATTTAAGACCAATCAACTATTCCAGCTATGTATCTAATGACTGGAATTGACCAGTTGTTAATTGCCTTAATGGTATTTCCATCACTAGCTTGGACTTTAAGATCTTCTTCATTCTTTTAATGTATTCATTTCTAAACTTTCTCTTGACTTCAGGGTGCTTGATGTTGCCACTCTGGAGGATACCCAGGTATCTCCAGTAATTTTCTTCATTTTATACCTTCAGTTTTCACTATTTTTCTCCTGTTGATGGTAAGGATAAGGCTGACACATTTGTGAAGTCCAAACTCTATTGCAGTATCTTGGCGCTGTATATGGACAGTGTTGAGCAGCAATTCTGTTTCAGATGGTGCTTTTCAATACAATTACAAATCATCCATATAAAGGAGGCAGGAGAACCTGGCAGATGTTTCTAATGCTTGATAGTCATGGCCTGCCCTGTTCAGGATTGTTGATAGAAGAATCTATACATTGACAAACAGTAGTGGTTATAATGAGTCTTCTTAAAATATTCCTTTCTTTGATATTAACCTCCCCAGTCTATTAGCCAGCAACTGTGTCTTCTATTGTGCCACTGATCTTTGCACAAAGCTTCTTCTATCAATTGTCTGTTCGGTGATCCCCCAAGTTCTTGCTTGCAGGCAAATAGTAGATCTTATAGATCTTCCCATGCAACATTGTTGCTATTTTGTCTTGCCATTGTTTGTAATTAGTATATGCCATCTTCTTACAGCAGCTATTTCTTCACCTTCTTTGCAAAGATGGCATTTGCTGCCTGTTGCTATCTTCTCAATTCTCGCATTGTATGCATTTGTCCTTAAGGCTTGGTCTTGAGCAGCCAGAATTGGCTCCTCTGTCTCTTTCTTCAATTTTCTTGCACCTAACCATTGCTAAGCCTTGGGAAGAGCCATGGTGACACTGTGGTTAGAATGCAATATTGCAAGCTAGCTCTGCCCACTGCCAGCAGTTCGATCTTGATTGGTTCAAGGTTGACTCAGCCTTCCATCCTTCCGAGGTCGGTAAAATGAGGATCCAGATTGTTGGGGGCAATATGCTGACTCTGTAAACCATTTAGAGAGGGTTGTAAAAGCACTGTAAAGCGGAATATAAGTCTAAGTGCTATTGCTGTTGTTGAATATAACAACAGCAAATTGTTGTTATCCTGTATTGTTAGTTTAATTTTTTACATGTTTTAATTTTTATATGTTTTAGTTGTTTCTAGTTTAATTACATTTTAGATAAATTGGGCGAGTGTAGTGACTGAGTGTAGTGAGCGAAGGAGTGTGTGAGGGTTAAGATTCCCACCGGCTGGAGATGGTGGTGGACAGTAGTGGGGGATGGACCGTGTCCGTGGAGGAATTTAAGGGACGGTCTATCTCAGTGGTGACTGGGAGAGGCAGATATGGCGGGAGCCATGGGGTTAGCCATCATCGGGGAACGCATACTCGCCAATTGGTGGCGGTACCGTGTTCTGACCCCTCGAGCTCTTCTTGGAGATCCACTGGCCAGGAAAGACCAGGCTCTGGGCTCTGGCTGTTGCTTTTAAATGCCAGGTTGGTAGTAAGGAGAGCTCCTCTGATCCATGATTTAATCTTGGAGGAGAGGGCCGACCTGGCATGTATTACTGACACCTGGTTGGGGCCCGGGGGGTTTCCCCTCGTTGAGATGTGCCCCTCCGGGTTTCAAGTGCTGCACCAGCCGCGACCTCAGGGCAGGGGCGGTGGAGTGGCAGTAATTGCTTGTCGAGAATTATGTCCATGGGAAGGCCCTGTTCTGGAGATAGACGGGTGTGAGTCCCTCTTTCTGAAGTTGGATCTAGGGGTTCAGGTGGGCCTGTTGTTAACCTACCTGCCTCCCAGCTGCATTGCAATGGCCCTGCCTGGACTACTCAAGGGAGTAACCGGGTTGGTGGTTGGGTTCCCCAGGCTGGTGGTGCTTGGGGACTTCAATCTGCTGTCCCTTGGTGAATCCTCGAGCGTAGTCCAGGAGTTCATGGCCTCCATGGCAACCATGGACCTGACCCAAGTAGTTCAGGGCCCGACTCATCAGGGGGGGGACACATGCTCAATCTGGTTTTTATCTCTGAACAATGGCGCCACGATCTGATATTGGGGGAAATAGTCACCCAGCCCTTGTCATGGTCAGATCATTCCCTTGTAAGATTGGACTTCCTGACGACCACTCCACACCGCAGGGAGGCAGGACCGACTAGGTGGTTCTGCCCCAGGAGCCTAATGGACCCAATTGGGTTTTAGAGGGAGCTTGGTGAGTTTCCGGCTTCCCTTGCCCACAGCTCGACTGAGGCCCTGGTGGAAGCCTGGCATAGTGCGGCCACTGGGGCCATAGATCGGGTTGCGCCTTTGTGGATTCTCACCGTCCGCGGACCTCGGAAATCTCCTTGGTTTACCAAGGAACTCCAGGGGATGAAGCGGCGGAAGAGATGCCTAGAACGCCGCTGGAAGAAAAGTTGGGCTGAATCTGACCGGACACTGTTAGGACGTCATATTGACGCCTATCTAGTGGCGATAAGAGTGGCACAACCATCATATTGGGCCAGCCTTATCGCATCTGCGGACTGTCGCCTGGCCACCCTGTTTCGGGTGACACGCTCCCTCTTAAGATCCGAGGAGGCAGAGGAACCCCTGCAGGGAAGGGCCGAGGAATTTGTTCAGTTTCTCGCAGAAAAAGTCGCTCAGATTCGGTCAGACTTGGACTCTGGCTGGGCAGAGTCCACTGAGGTGGTAGAGGCAGGTCTTAGTCCAGTTATCTGGGATGAGTTTGTCCTGGTTGGCCCTGATGATGTGGACAAGGCCCTGGGAGCAGTGAATGCCACCACCTGTTTACTGGACCCATGTCTCTCCTGGCTTGTTTTGGCAGGCGGGAGAGACATGCAGCTGGCTCCAGGAGATTATAAATGCTTCTTTGGGTGAGGGGTGTGTTCCCCATGCCTTAAAGGAGGCTGTGGTTAGGCCCCTCCTCAGAAGCCTTCCCTGGACCCGGCTCTTTTAAATAACTTCCATCCTGTCTCCAACCTTCCCTTTCTGGGGAAGGTTGTTGAAATGGTGGCGCTCCAGCTCCTTCGGGCCTTGAATGAAGCTGATTATCTGGATCCCTTGCAGTCTGGTTTCAGGCCCGGGTACAGCACCGAGACGGCCTTGATCCCACTAGTGGATGATCCTGGAGGGCCCGGGATGGGGGGTCTCCCTCCATCCTGGTGCTTCTTGACCTCTCAGCAGCTTTCGATACCATCGATCATGGTATCCTTCTGGGTCGGCTCAGGGGGCTGGGAGTGGGGGGCACTGTTTTACGGTGCTTCTCCTCCTACCTCTCTGACCGGATTCAGTCGGTGTTGGTGGGGGGGCAGAGATCAAGCCCTAGGGCCCTGCCATGTGGGGTCCCTCAGGTTCTATTTCTCCCCTCCTATTTAATATCTACATGAAACCACTGGGTGAGATCATCCGTCGACATGGGGTTGGGTATCATCAGTACGCTGATGATACCCAGTTGTACATCTCTGTCCCTGGTCAATCTAGTGAGGCCGTGGAGATGAAGTCCCAGTGCTTGGAGGCTGTGAGGGTCTGGATGGGGACTAATCAGCTCAGACTCAACCCTGACAAGACCGAGTGGCTGTGGGTCCTACCCCCTCGGTCTCCAGTTGATTATCCAACTTTGGTACTGGGGGAAGAGAAATTACTTCCCTCAGAACGAGTTCGCAACTTGGGGGTCCTTCTGGATTCACAGCTACAATTTGACCACCATCTTACAGCTGTGACCAGGGGGGCCTTTGCACAGGTTCACCTGTTGCACCAGTTGCGACCCTTCCTGGACCGAGGGGCTCTACACACGGTCGCTCATGCCCTTATCACCTCCCGATTGGACTACTGCAATGCGCTCTACATGGGGCTGCCCTTGAAGAGCACTCGGAGACTTCAGCTGGTGCAACATGAGGCCGCGCAAGTGATTATGGACGCACCTAGGTGTGCCCATATAACATCTATCCTCCATGAGCTGCATTGGCTGCGGTGGTCTTCGGGTGCAATTCAAGGTGCTAGTGACAACTTTTAAAGCCCTTCATGGCTTAGGAGCGGGATACCTTCGAGACCGCCTACTGCTACCGTATGCCTCCCAGCGCCCGGTTAGATCCCACAGGGAGGGCTTGCTCTGGATACCATCGGCCAGACAATGTCGGCTGGCAGGGCCGTGGGCGAAAGCCTTCTCTGTGGCAGCACCGTCCCTTTGGAATACGCTCCCTGCAGAGATTAGAACCATTCCCAATCTACTTGCTTTCCGCAAAGCTGTTAAGACCTGGCTTTGTCGGAGGGCAGGAATTGAGACCTTTGTTCTTCCCTCTTGTATGTTTGGATTGTATGAATGAGTTTTGATTTTATATTGTATAGGCTACTGTTTTTTATCTTGTTGTGCGCCTCGAGTTCCCGATGGGGAAGAGGATATAAATTTAATAAATAAATAAATAAATAAAATCTATTTTATCTATTTTCCCTGCTAATTTTTTAAAATATGCTTAATATTTTAATACCTTGTCTTGCTATGTCTGGTTTTATTCTTCATTTGTTTTTTCTTGTAGGCTAATTTGGTCTCTCCAGTTCTCAATAAGCCTTCCTGGTATACTAGCTTCAGTGTGTCTTCTTCACTGTCCTTCAGAAATTCTTCCAATGCCCTTTCTTCTTCTTCAACTGTCTGGTGTATTTGTAATGTCCATCTATTTTCCTTGGTAAGTAGTCCATCAACTTCACTGCATAGATGAAGGACGTGATTCTTTATCATTATTTTTCTGGTCTATTATTTTATACACACAAATGTGAAATCACAACTGCTAGTTATTTAGTTGGTGTTGGCCTTTATATGCCTCAAGTTCTTTCCAAGAACCTGGGATATTGTAATGTGTCAGTGCAACATAGGTGCAGATCTAAGCAGAATGGTCTTTTGTAATTGACGATGGAAATTTTGTCCATTACAGATTTTCTACTAAGTGCAGTCCAAGATTTGTTGGCCATTTGTTTGTTCATTCATTCATTGAATTACTATAGCCACCCAACTCAGCCAAGTGACTCTGGGTGGCTTACAATTCTAAAATTATAAAACAATTAAAACAAATTTAAAAACATTAAAACAATAAAACATCCACAAAATAAATAAGTATAAATAGTATGATGATTAATCAACTAATAGTAAAGCCAAATAACAGGGCCATGCCAGTGGTGGGATTCAAATTTTTTTACTACTGGTTCTGTGGGCGTGGCAGGGGAAGGATACTGTAAAATCTCCAGTCAGAGGTGGTATTTGCTGGTTCTCTGAACTACTCAAAATTTCTGCTACCGGTTCTCCAGAACTGGTCAGAACCAGCTGCATACCACCTCTGCACCATGCACCCATTCTGAGCTCCATGTCTGGGGACATAGCCATGTTTTAAAGCTTTGCAAAAAGCCACCAAGGGTTGGGGCCATTGTAATCTTCAAGGGAAAAAATACCATAAAGTAGGGGCTATAGCAGAAAAGTGGCATGTTCTAATTCCCACCTATCAACATTGTTTAAGCTCTGCAATCAAATCCAATCAAATTGGATGGGTAAAAACTGAAAAAAGATGGTCCTTCAGATACAGTAACCTGATCCCAAGCCATGTGAGGCTTTAAAGGTGACAACCAGAACTTGAATTTCACCCAGAAATGCACCAGCAGCCAGTGTGGCTCAGAGTAGGGGTGTTAATTTATTATTTATTTATTATCCATGCAGCCACATTTGTACCATGAATACTCTTCAAGTTCAGCCCTATGTATACTGTGTTATAGTAATCTAAGAGGGAGATAACAAGGGCATGGATGACAGTGAGCAGGGTCTCCTGGTCCAAGAATGGGTACAACTGGCACATTACATGAAAATATGCATAGGCTCTCCTAACCTTAGTTGCTACTTGCTTCTCAAGCAGGAGCTATGAATCTAGGAAGACCTCAAGATTGTGTGGCCGGTCTGTCTGGGATAATTCCATCCCATCCAGAACTAAAGGTGGAAGAATTTTGTCTCCAGAAGATCCAAAAATCCAAAGCCACTCTGTTTTGCCATGGTTGGATCAGAGTCCGTTTTGCCCTATCCAAACCTGAACATCCTCCAGTCATTGGAATAAGATGTCCACAGCATCACTCAAGGGGCCTGGTTCATCGATATAAAGCTGGGTGTCATCTGTGTACTGATGATATCTCACCCCAAACCAAAGAAACACCTCATCCAGTTGTCAACTCATAAAATATTTCTATGGTCATTTTAGAGTTGCCAAGAGAAAGGGAGGGGGGAAAGGGGTTTGAAAGAGCAGGGTAGCAGCTTGGAAATCGAAAGTGCATTCCATACATAGTTTTTCAGAGATAGTAACTAGGTGACTGAAGTTTCAGCCATGCAAAAATCTAACTGAAGAACATGATTGATGACTCTTGGTCATGTATGTGTCTGGAGAATATGAATTATGATACACCCAGGGGGTTAGGGGGAAACCAGGGCCAAGAGTGACAATGAATTATGCGTCTCAGAGTCGGCTACACCCAGGCAGTGCTGGACATGTTAACTTCCAATAAATCTTTTGAAGTTTTGGAAGTTTGGCTCAAGACTCATGATTTAATTGGGGTAACTGCCAGAATCCTGACACCAGTGGCATCATGTAGATCTTAAATAGGAGAGGAGAGAAAAACAAGCCCTGATGCATCGCACAAAGTAGGGGCCACAGCCTAGATCTCTTCTATCAGCTCTGACTGCACTGGCCCCAGTGGAAGGAGGAGGATCAGCACAATACAGTGCCATTTACCCCAACTCCCAGAACTGGCCCAGAAGAATACCATGATCGATGATATTGAATGCCACTGACAGATCAAGAAGAGCTAGGATGGATGCACTACCTCTATCCTGCTCCCACTAGAGGTCATCCATGAGTGAGAACAATACCATCTCAATCCCAAATCCAGGCCTGAACCTCAACTGAACAAAGTTTAGATAATCCATTCAAAATCCTCTGCTGCTGCCATGCAGCCACTCTCTTCACAATCTTCTCTAAGAAGGGAAGATTGAAAACTGGGTGAAAACTGTCCAGCTTGGTTAGGTTAAACATTGGTCTTTCGAGGAGGGGGTATATCATTGCCTCTTTAAGAGATAATGGGAATACGCCTCTTTTCAAGGAGTTAACCTTGAAAAACCTGACCCAGTCCTGCATGAATGAGTGAATGAATGAATGATTTATTGGTCAAGTGTGATTATCTTGGTGCATATGCTCTCAGTGTACATACAAAGAAAAGATACATCTCCTCTTGTGCAGTTTTAATAAGCTAGGAAAGGCATACACCTAACACACAAGTGGTCAAATTAGCAGGTGAGAGGATCTTGTCCATATTGTTAAGTTCAACAGGCTCAAACTCTTCCCAGATCACCTTGCAAGATGGTATGGCACCCATTGTGCCAATAAGCACTGGGACTAGCATGGTCAATTTATGCCATGATTTGTCCATTTCAATCTTTAGATCTTGATACTATATATCTAATTATTTTATCCCATCTTTTAAATATGTAACTCAAAGCAGTTGGCATACCAAGTACTCATGTCTCCTATTTTCCCACAACAACCCTGTTAAGTGGGTTGGGCTATCTCTTGGGTTGAAGAAAAGATTTTGAACTTTTCAATATTGAAATATATCTGGAATGACCGGTTTGTGGAATGAACGAGCTATTAATTAGGAAGTTCTGAGTCAAATGTAGGCCATAAACCAGTGATTAAATAGACAGTTTTCAATTTTACTTTAGCCTGAAGTACTAAATGATTGGGACTGACGCCTGAGCAACTAAGGAGTATTATCAACAGGTCTTTAAATCCTTGGGGCAGAATTGTGTATTAAAATCAGGCACCGGTTCTATTATTCATATAATTGAGTAATAGAACATTTTAAAATACTAATAACTTTATTTTTTGCGACACAATTCAGCCCTATTTTATATTGCAATTGTATTTTGTCATCATTATTAGCAACAGTCAATATCAGTACAACTTCGGCCAGCCGCACGCTTCCAGAGGCAATTGACCAAAAGAACACTGACTTTTTCGTGTATACATCTAGAGAAAGCTTTGCATATTAATATTTTGCAAGAGAAACAAATGCATAACCACCGTCATAATACTTGTCCGCGAAATTTTGATGAAATGCTTCAAGACCCTTTCCCATTTTCCTAATCGAGAGAACGGAAAAGCCACTGAAACCGAAAGTTCTGTCAATGTATCACTCTACACTTCCATGTCTGCATATATCTATTTATTTTCACAAACGCAGGTCCGACACGCCCACCGAGCGCAGAATCCGGCGAAGACGCCCCTGATGTTTATTTTCGGGGCCGGAAGTGGAAATAGGATGGGCGAATGCTTGCCCGCCTCCAGGAAGTTTCCATTTCCCCGCTTGTTTGGGCCGTGTCCGCCGAGAGTTGTTTCGAAGCGGGCGCGAGGCGCCAAGATGCCAGTGGCGGTGATGACGGCGACGAGCGGCGCCTTCAGTTACCGAAAGCTGCTGGAGCAGTGTGAGACTCAGGAGCTGGAGGTAAAGGGGGTGGGGGTGGCAACCATGGAAACGGGGCGCGAGGAAGGGGGAGCAGCAACGCTGGGCCGCGCAAGTGTGCCGGCACGTGAGGTACCAGGCACGCGCTCTTCCCGCCCAGCCCTCTTGTCTCAACCCCTTCCACGCGATCTCTTGGCTGGAGAGGAGGCAGGTCTTTTGGGAAGCCCAAAGATCTGAGTTGCTTGGTTGATTAGTTGATGCCTTGGCTGCACTATACGGAAAACGCTCTGGGACATTGAAAATGTCGAAGAGAAAAGTTCAGTTCTGTCATGTGATTTCACACTTAGAGAACCTTGGAAATCTGCTAAATTTGGAGAAAGCAGTAGATTTTTTTCAGAAGCATTGCAGACTCAGGATGCCATACAATCCTTTGCATTTTATCTTTGTGTTCTATTGATATTATTCCAATTTCTTTCTTGGTTGTTGTGAGCTGCGCAGAGTGGTTGAGAATCAAGTGGCATATACATCTTATATAGTATCTACATTAAAATTGGTTAGAGAAATTAGACTTGCCCTCCGTTAAATGCTCAGAATTTTGCAGCTTGTTTCTTCCTTCATTAAACAGTGGGCTTTATAATACATAGGTGCAGGTAATCCTCGAGTTATAACCATTTGTTTAGAATTAAAACAAGGGACTTAAGTCTGCAAAGTTGTGGCGGTCACAGCATCCCTGCTATCATAATCACCATTTGCAAATTTTTTTGCCAGCTTCCCATAAGTCATTGGGGAAGCCTCCAGGGAAAGTTACAAGTCAGTCCTGTAAATCACTTCTGCCACTTTTTCTCCCAAGGAGCCCTGCTACAGAGTATGGATCCCAGGGACCACATTCTCCATGGCAGCTTACCTTCATCTGTACCACTCCCTGCTCATCCAGGGCTCCTGCTGGTCTACCTGCACTTCCATTTGGCTGGATGGTTCACATATCCCAACATCAACCCCTGACCCCTCACACCTGCATGGGCATGCACACACATGCGCACACCCCTTACCTGGGACTTTCGCCCCTTCCTGCTTAATAACTTGTACACTCCTGGGATAATAGCAACCAGAATTGCTTTCACTAAGTGATGTGGTTGTGTCATATATTACAAATGGTGATCCTGGTCCCAATTGTCACTGTAAAATGTGGTCTACCTGTGTGAACTGCATTAAAAAGGACAACTTTAGTTATTGTAAATACTACAAATAGTAACTAGTTCAGGGCTGTCAAATTCACGGCCTGTAGGCTGAATGTGTCATGCCCATTTTAGCGAAGGAGGAAAAAGTTGTGATGTGCCATGTGACATCGCGAGTTTGACACCCCTGACATAGTTACTACACCAAAATAGTTCTACAAATTTTAGTTTAAATACTAGGCCAGGTCAAAACAGGTCACCTTAATTCTGTTGGAATTTTGTTTGAAATAGGGACTGCAAACAGTACTATTTGTATTATAATTGTCCACTAGTGAAAATTGTAATCTATCTCTTAATGCCTCAGTAATTTTAATCCTGCAGGTAGTCCTCAATTTACAACAGCTTTTGTGACCCGACAAGCAAATGGAGAATCCAGATTCACTTAACAATCATGTTACTAACTTAACAAATGCAATGATTCACTTAACTGTGGCAAGAAAAGTCATAAAATGTGGCAAACTCACTTAACAAATGTTTCACTTAGCAACATAAATTTTGGGCTCAATTGTGGTAGTAACTCAGGGACTACCTATATTTTATTAGCCCCCTGAAATCTTTGCCTTTCATTAGCTGAGGCAAATAATGAATAACCACTTTCTCATAAATGTACATGTCTTATTCTCCATTGCCAGATTGAAGTCTGTTTATTTCAATACTCCCTCAGTAATGTTCTTTTAATTTTCTTTATCAACCTTTGTTAATTAGAATAATGAGACAATTATAAACACTTGTAAAAGGCATGGGTAGGTCCTAAAGCAGAGGTGTCAAACTTGATTTCATTGAGGGCTGCAGCAGTGTTCTGTTTGATCTCAGGGGGCCGGGCTGGGCATGGCCAGGTGGGCGTGGCCAGCTTAATGTCAATCATGTCAGGGGTGTCTGGTGGTCCAAGTGCTCTGCCAGCAAAAGCCCTCCGAGCTCTGTTTTTGCTAGCAGAGACACTGCAGGCCAGTCCTCACTGTTCCCAGGGCAGCCTTGCGGGCCAGATCTAAGCACCCTGCAGGCCTGATCCAGCCATGGGCCTTGAGTTTAACCCCCCCTGTCCTAATGCAAATTGGTTGTTCTCCAAACTGAGTTTGAGAATAGGATGAAGTAATGTCGTGTCTGAATGAAATAAAATCTTATTTAGGATGTATTTTGATCAGAGAGTTAAGAATATTGAAATATGTTTTCTTACTGCACAGAGGTGGAGATGGGCTATATCGTGCACTTTGGGGAAAGCACCTGACTGCCCAGATCTTCTTTTCATAGGGAAGGAATTGGCTTTTATCTGTGTTCTTTGTCCTTAGCTATGTACTGCTTTGTATAGGACACAATCTAATTTTATATTGATTTTTTTAAGGCCCCTGGAGGAATAACAACATCACCTGTTTATGCTCAACTCTTGGCTTTGTATCTTCTGCATAATGATATGTAAGTAATAGTTTTAATGATAGGTCTGGACCTGTTAGACATCTATAAGCATATTGACACAACTCAGATAATGTTTTTAGATGAATTTACATTAATTGACAAAAAACATACTTAGCATTCCAAATCAACAAGTTGTAAAAGCAAAAGCATGTGATGCAGTGTAGGTGAAGTATGCTGTACTTTTATTGATTTTTAGTAGCCCGAACCTTTGCTATTTAACACAAGTACAATTTGGAATTTGCTCATACTATTTTTAGGTATTATTGAAAAGCAAATTACTTGTTTTGTTTATTTGTGTCAGAAGCATCACAATTAAAATAAGCAATTACTTCATAGATTGGAATATATTTCTGTAAGGCGAGTAGCTTTCCTTTCACTTGAACAACATTACCACAAATTTACAAGTAAATAATTACTTGATTAACTCAGTTATTCTTGGCAACTATTGGGAAGCTTTTAATTTTTTTGCTATTTTGGAGTTCTTAGATGACAGTATTACAATGTCACATATAAGACAATACAATATAATTTGAATATGCACATCAAACCAATTAAGCTCAGGCTGTTAAATGCCTGCTCTTAAGATCCAGCTGCCTACAATTATTGTAGGCTCGAATCCCACCAGGCTCAAGGTTGACTCAGCCTTCCATCCTCTCAGGGTAGGTAAATTGAGGACCCAAGATTGTTGGGGGCAATTAGCTGACCTTGTAAAAATGCCGCTTAGTAATAAGGCATATACAATGGAATGAAGGCTATTGCTGAGCACATTGGGTTGTATCCCAGAAATTGTAAGCCGCCCTGAGTCTTCGGAGAAGGGCGGCATATAAATGTAATTAAAAAAAAAAAAGATAAATACGTAAAACTTTTTGTTGTAGAATGGAAATATGTAGCTGAAACCCTAGGGTTAATAGAAAAACAGACATCATAAATTATGGTTGTAGAACATCTTGCCTGTTGAAGTATTGAGTGCTTCATTGCTGGAGATTTTCAAGATTGAACAGTGTTTTGTCTGGGATAGTCTGAAGATTTTAACATTTGGCAGAGGGTTGGATTAGAAGATTTCCAAAATCGCTTCTCACCCTATGTTCTGCATGATAGGTTTCAAACAGTACAAACAGTATGAAATCTGAATTATTTAGCCTTTGAAATGTATGAAATGTATGTGCACTGTATATTTGATATTTGGACCAAGGGGCCAAATTTTAAGTTATTTAAGGGGAAACTTTTAAATTTTTTAATTTGATGTTTTAAAGGGTTAGGGAGGGGGGTGGGAAATCAACTTGGGAGGGTGTCAGATATTTTGGGTTGGTCCAGACCAGAAACGGGTCACGGTGTGGAGGGGCTGGGTGAGGGGGCCCTTGAGGCCTGTGGGGACAGGGTGGGGATTGCAATTCCAAGGGTGATCAGATATGGCAGGAGGGGAGGAAACAAAGGGCCGAATCATTTGGGAGCGTGCCCCCGCTATTTGCGAGCGGTGGCGTGCTCTGACCCTCTGGTTTCTGCCTGTTTCCCGGGACTTGGGAAGTGAGGTCCCTGGGCTTAGGTTGTTGTATGTGAATGCCAGGTCCCTGGTTAACAAGTCACCTCTCCTCCGTGAACTTATTGAGGAGGCTGCGGACCTGGCTTGCATCACGGAGACCTGGTTGGGACCGAAGGGAGGGATCCCTCTTTATGATCTGTGTCCCCCAGGTTTCTGGGTGCTTCACCAACCACGAGTCCAGAGTAGGGGCGGAGGGATGGCTGTAGTTATTAGGGAGACCTTGCTACCAAGGGAGGTCACTGTCCCACAGATGGGCGGGTGTGAATCTCTCCTGAGGTGGGGCCCAGGGGATCAGTTGGGCTTGTTGCTTATGTACCTGTCCCCCAGCTGCGTAGCAACGGCCTTTCCCGAGCTGCTCGACACTCTCTCGGAGGTTGCAGTGGAATTCCCCAGGCTTTTAGTTCTGGGGGATTTCAACCTGTCCTCCTTGGGGGAGGTGTTGGGTTTAGCTCGAGAGTTCATGGCTTCCATGGCGGCCATGGACCTGACCCAAGTGATTCAGGGCCCTACTCACGAGGGAGGGAACATGCTTGACCTTGTTTTCATCCCGGGGCTGTGGTGTAATGGTCTGTGGGGGGCTCACCGACTAGTTAGCCCCTGTCATGGACAGATCATTATCTTCTGTGGCTGGTCTTCCAGCAGGCTGTCCCAAGCTGCTGGGATGAGGAGCCAACTAGATGGTTCCGCCCCAGGCGCCTGATGGACCCCGAGAGGTTCCAGGGGGCACTGGGGTTCTTGCCCACTTCCCTTGTCCACAGCTCAGCTGAGGCCTTGGTATCCGCCTGGCAACAGGCGGCCTCGGAGGCACTTGACCGGGTTGTCCCCTTGCGGCTCCTCCCTCGCCACAGATCCCGGTTGGCTCCCTGGTTTTCAGAGGAGCTCCGGGAGATGAAACTTCGAAGGAGGAGCCTAGAGAGCAGGTGGAGGGCGAGCTGCTCTGGATCTGACCGTGCCCAGCTAAGAGCCTATATTAGGACTTATCTGGTGGCAATGAGAGCGGCGAAGTGTGCATACTTCTCTGCTCTCATTGCGTCTGGCTGCCCTGTTTAGGGTCACTCGTTCCCTCCTACATCGTGAGGTGAGGGAGGATCCTTTGCAGGGTAGAGCCAAGGAATTTAGCCAACATCTGACAGATACGGTCGCTCAGATCCGTACAGGTTTGGACTCAGACTGGCAGGGGTCTGGCCAATACCACCTGGGTTGAGTTCGATTCTGTTTCTCTGGATGAAGTGGACAGGATCATGTGGAGGCTGAGCTCCACCACGTGTTTATTGGACCCGTGTCCTTCCTGGTTGGTTTATGCCTCCAGGGAGGTTACACGTGGCTGGCTCCAGGCAGTTGTCAACTCTTCTCTAGGGGAGGGTTCCTTCCCCGCTGCCTTGAAAGAGGCGGTGGTGAGGCCCCTCCTCAAGAAGTCTGCCTTGGACCCAGTCATTTTGAATAACTATCGTCCAGTCTCCAACCTTTGCTTTTTAGCAAAGGTTGTTGAGAGCGTAGTGGTTCAACAGCTACCAACGTTCCTGGAGGAAGCTGATTATCTGGATCCATTCCAATCGGGCTTCCACCCGGGCACAGCACGGCGACTGCATTGGTCGCGCTGATAGATGATCTCTGGAGGGCTCGGGACAGAGGTTGTTCCTCTGTCCTAGGCCTATTAGACCTCTCGGCGGCTTTCGATACCATTGACCATGGTATCCTATTATGCAGCTTGGGGGTTGGGAGTGGGAGGCACCATTTTACGGTGGTTCTCCTACCTCTCGGGCCGCTCACAATCGGTGTTGGCAGGGGGGCAGAGGTCGAGCCCAAGGCCCCTCACTTGTGGGGTGCCCCAGTGGTCGGTCCTCTCGCCTCTCCTGTTCAACATCTATATGAAGCCGCTGGGTGAGATCATCCATGGTTTCGGGGTGAGGTATCACCAATATGCGGATGATATCCAGCTTTACATCTCCACCCCGGACCACATCAGTGATGCCCTGTCATTTGGATGCGGTGTGGATCAGGATGGGGAGGAACAGGCTCTGACTCAACCCGGCAAAGACTGAGTGGCTCTGCGTACCGGCATCTCGGATTACTCAGGATATACCATCTTTGGTCATGGGGAGAGGTGTTGCCCCCCGTGGACAGGGTGCACAATCTGGGTGTCCTCCTGGATGCACAGCTCAATTTGGAGGAGCAGGTGGGAGCTGTGTCCAGGGCAGCATTTGCCCAGGTGCGACTGGTTCGCCAGCTGCGCCCTTACCTGAGCCGAGATGCCCTACGGACAGTCACTCATGCACTTGTCACCTCCCGACTTGACTACTGCAACGCCCTCTACATGGGACTTCCCTTGCGGACCACCCGGAGGTTGCAGCTGTTGCAGAATGTGGCCCGGGCTGTGATGGGGGTGTCCCGATACTCCCATATTACACCCTCCTGCGACCTGCATTGGTTGCCGGTTGCCTTCCAGGTGAGATTCAAGGTGTTGGTAACAACTTATAAAGTCCTACATGGCTTGGGTCCGGGGTACTTGCAGGAGCGTCTCCCCAGACAGGGCCTCCATAGACATTGTCGGTTGGCGGTGCCCAGGGGCAGGGCCTTCTCTGTGGGAGCACCCACCCTCTGGAACCAACTTGAGCCTTCATTTGGCCCCTGATCTCCGCTCCTTCCGCTGTGACCTTAAGACCTGGCTTTTTCAACAGGCCAGTCTGGACTAACCAAGGGGAGGGATGGGTTTGTTTTAGAGGGTTTCTAAATTTTAATTGAATTTTATTCTTAGGCTTGTATTTGGTTTAATTTCTTTTTATTGTAAATTTGTAATGAGTTTTATATTGTTAGCTGCCCTGAGTCCTTAGGGAGAGAAGGCGGCATACAAGTCTAATAAATAATAATAATAATAATAATAATAATAACATTATTATTATTATTATTATTATTATATTGATGTATTCTCAGAAGGATGTAGTTGGAAACTTCTAGTAAATAAACATTATTACCTAGATTTCATTTTAAAATGTCCTTATCACTGGTTTATTTTTATTAGGAATAATGCCCGTTATCTCTGGAAGAGAATCCCTTCTGCTATTAAATCTGTAAGTATTTTTTCAGTGCTATCAAAACTAAAACAGTATTGTCAAAACCATGTTTCCCCAAACTACATTTTTATTATTTAAAAATGTATGTTGAGTACAAAATTTTGCTCCTACTGATCTTAATATTTGGGAACACTATTGTTTTTGCATTTTTATTCAAATGTTTATAATGTGTTTTTAAGAATTGTAGGTCTCAGTTTAGAATTGTAGGTCTCTAGTCTGAATACTAAGCAATACTTCCTAAAAATGGAGGGGAAGATTGTTGAGAAGGTGGTGGGTCTGCAGCTGAGAAGAATTATGGAGGAAGCAAATTATCTTAACTGGTGTTTCTCAATCTTGATAAATTTAAGATGTGAGAACTTCCAATTCCCAGAATTCCCCCAAATATACTCTGGTTTCTCTTCAGATCATATAAATCTTTTTTTGCCTTTTACTAAAGATAAATAAACTCCCAGAATTTTCCCAGCAAGTGTTGAAATTTTACAGTTGCCAAGGTTGAGAAACATTGTTCCAGACATATTCCAGTCTGTTTTCAGGCCAGTGCTGAGACAGTTTTGGTTGCACTTGTGATAGAATTGGGATCCATCTTTGTATTCCTTAATCTCTGTCTTTTGATATTGTCAACCAAGGTGGCATCTTAAGCCAATTCTGTGGGTCAGAGCACAGTTTTACAGTGGTTGCCTTTTCCTCAGAGCTGGTTCTAATCGATGTTGCTGGGGAAAGGTTATTGCTCCCCAAACCCAACTTTATGGGGTGCTGCAAGATTCTATTCTCTCCCAACATCTACATGAAACCACTGGGTGAGGTCATCTGCTGGTTTAGGGTTCAGCATACTGATGATATTCAGCTATATATTTTGATTGTGGATAGGCCAAGTGCCTGGAGGCTATGTGAGTTTGAATGTGGAGCAACTGTCTCTAACTCAATACTACCAAGACGAAATGGCTGTGGATGTTTGGCATGCTAAGATTGGGATTATTCCATCTCTGACCTTTGATGGAGTTGCATTTATTGACTCAAGGGTTTTGTGCAATCTGAGTCTTCCGGGACTCACAGTCCAGGAAGCGTCAGCTATGGCCAAGAAGACCTTTGCACAGGCGCACCAGTTGTGCTGTTTCCCAGATGGGAGGTCTTTAGACAGTCATTTATGGCTCGTCATCTCATGGCTTAACTACTGTGCCACTTTCTTTGTGGAGCTGTCCTTGAAGACCATCCAGAAGCTTCAGCTGGTCCAGAATGTAGTGGCCCAGGCAGTGATGGGCATATTTTGGTAAATGTAACCAAGTACCATCTCTTTGCAAGCTGACTGGTTCTTAGTTTGCTTCCAGATACAATGTGAAATTTTGGTCATTACCTATAAAGTCCGACGTGGCATGGAGCCCAGTTACTTGAGGGACTATAGGATCCCACAGTATCTGCTGGCCAATTTGATCCTTTGGGTTCCTTCAATTCAACAATGCCATCTATCAGGACCCCAGAAATGTTCCTTCTCTGTAGCATTGCCTGCCCTCTGAAATGAGATTCCTCCTGAGATTTGTACAGCTTTGACTTGGCTGATGCTTAGAAGGGATTTGAAAACCTAGTGTCAAGGTTCCGGAGATTGTCCTAATTAAATCAAAGCAAAGACCTTCGCCCAGGTCTTTTGTGAGGGTGAGTGAAGCCCCTTTGGATGGTCTGGGTTTGTTCCTTTTTATACCCATTTGTTTTTTTTTAAATCATTCTTGTTTTCTTTATTCTTCATTTTTGTCTATTGTATTTTTTCTTGTTTTTAATATTTTTATTTGTAACTTTCAAGACTTATTGTCCAGGCAGCCTATATGTTTAACATTAATATTAATGAGATTTAGAAATGATTTAGTGGACAACAGCAATCAGAATATTACAGAATGTGCACATTGAGGGTTTTTTTTGGCACTATAATCAGATCAAATTTGCCATGAAAATCAGATCAGAGTACTTTAAAACAAATGGCAGTTAAAACAAAGTCCTTCATATACTAGCATGTATGTCAGAATCTATTCTTGTCATGGGTCATACCCATGAATAATGTTTGCAGTGGCACAACATTGTGTGCTTTTCCTTGATATATCACTAGACCCATGATGGTGAACCTATGGCACATGTGCTGGAAATGGCACACAGAGCCACTTCTGCTGGCACACGAGAGGTCGCCCAGAAGAGCCCCACTGCGCATGCACGTGCATTGCCCGCCTGACAGCTGACTGTTGGGTATCTGACACGCATGGGCTGGGGTTACGGGATCATGCGCACATGCGCAGAGATGTGTGGCACATGTGGTAGGATTGCGTGCACATGTGCAGGGTGCATGGGGGCGCACGCATTGTCTTTGGGTGCTGGCACGCGAGCGTGCTCACACAAGCATGCGCACAATTTTTGGCACAGGAGCCCAAAAAGGTTAGCCACCACTGCACTAGACTGATCACAAAATAAAATTCTCTGTAGTCCAAACATCAGCTAATGAGAAAAATTAGCTCTGCTTCCAGATAAAAGTGAAGGGCTTTTTAAAAAATGTGGCAGCAAAGCCAGCAGCAGGTTTAGCCCTCTTCAGCAGTTCAAGTTACTTTTTAAATATATTTTACTCTTTTGTTTTTTCTTTACTTATTTGTTATTTTTAGTTACCCATTTTTTTTAGATTTAGTCAGCTGTAATATAATTTTAGGATTTCCTGCCAACTATCTTGATGAGGACAAGAGGGAATAGCTGCAGAATGTGGCAATAGATATTACGAATGACATAACTGAGGTGATTAGATTCGTTGATATCTCCATTCAACAGGTTGTGCTGGTTGTGGTTAGTAGAACTTAATCTTGGAGTAATATGATTTCCTCACTTATGAATTGAACTTCCATGTTAGTTATTAAACATTGCTTTCTCAACTTGATTGCATTATTATAGGATGCTAAGGACTATATTAAGTATGTGCAAAATAATGCAGTATAGTATTATGTATAACAGTTGGGCATGCCAATACTGGTGGGAATTGTAGTTCAGAAATATATCAGGTTTCTTATATTTTTCTAAACTAATATGCCTTAAACACCTTTCTCAAATTAAAACTGAGTTTAAGTCCTAGATACGGCAACAGGCCTGGAGAGGAGGTGCCAAAATATAACTATAAGCATATTTGTTTTGTTTTGTCAAACAGCTGCAGCTTTATTCTCAATTCTTTCTTTGCAGGCAAATCTTGAACTTGGTGCAATTTGGGCAGTAGGGCAGCGTATCTGGCAAAGAGATTTCCCTGGAATATATACAACAATTGATGCATATCAGTGGTCTGAATCTATTCAGCCAATTATGGAAGCACTTAAAGGTATACATTTCTTAGTTAAAATTGTGCATATTATTAACCATGAAAGGAAATAAAAGCAATGGCTTGCACCATGCTTCCTTCCCTATTACCTTTTAAGGGCTTTGCCTTTAGGAATTAGTCAAACCAGCTAATGAAAAGAGGCTGGTTGATGTAGGAAATGGGTTTTAGAAAGGAGAGGAAAGGTGTGGGGTGGAGTGAAGAAAGAAGAGTTGCATGCACAGTTTAAGAAGGAGTAATCTGCTAATAGCTAGGTTATGGTTTCAATATATGCTTCTGGGTAGATGTATATTGTAATAGAGTTGCTTTTGTTGAGATGAGCAGCATATAAGTTTAATAAAGAAATAGTAGCAGTAATAATAGGTTTTCCTCCAATGTTGTATTGGTAGCTTTGAGTTGGATGATTTCCTGGGAAGATGGTTATTGTCAGATTAAGGATTGCAGAATGAAATGTGGAAAAAGTACACCCAAACTTGCATCAAGAACAAGTATTGTTTCTGAATTAATTTTTATTCATGTCTTCTACTCTGCTAAGCACAAACTACCTTTAACAGAGAATTTCTGCTCAGATATAACGATATATTGGTTAATGCAAGCTGAGGCTTGTGCAGAAAGTTCAACTTGTACTTTGGCAAAGTAAATGTACGCAGCATTGGATTGAACATTTGTTAGATAATTTACATTTGAGCTATACTTTATCCATTTCCAACAAGCCAACAAAAACTTGTCTGCCATGAATACCATGATATCATTTATTCTATTCAGTTTTGGAGCCGTGCTTAACAGATTTTCACCTTCATTGATAAATATATCTTGATAGGCTCCCCTGTTTCCAAAACCCTGATACCAGTTCCCAGGAGAAAGGTTGCCATTTTCAGCTGTGATTGCTGTCACTGCTACTTAATTTGAGATAATATATGACATAAGAAATGTGAGGTTTGGTTAAGATTGACATGCTTGATTGATATAAATTGGAATTCAGTATTTAATTCTTTCAGTTTTTGATTATAGTTCATCAAAAGCAAATGTTGAAGTAAAATACGTTTTTCATGTATTTTGATAGGATACTTTGTATATAAAGAGTTATTGCTTGTTTGTAGGAATCAGGCTTTACATCTAACCAATCATCTCCTTTATAAATGTGCACATTTCCGATTCTTCTCAAGAGAAACTTATATAAGAACAAGGTGTTTTCCTATCATTGGTAAGCTAGCTTTGCATTAATTACCCCTCTAATAGATGCAACGAGGCGGCGAGCATTTGGACTAGTCTCTCGGGCATATCCTTCCATAAGCGCAGATGACTTTGCAGCCTTTGTTGGACTTCCTGTAGAAGAAGCAGTAAAAGGTACTGAAAATACCTGAGATGCAAATAAATGTTGCTTATACTCAACATTGAGCTTGTATCAATATATTTAGACACCTGGTAGCTCGGACACCCAGTTCTCTAAGTGCTGCTGTATATGATTTGGTGATGGTGGTGGTGGTGGGAGCTGATTTTATGTTATAATAACTTTCCTCCACAGTTTATGACATCTTTAATCATCTTGCAGCCTAGATTGAAAAATCCCTTGTCAAATAATGGTCATGTCTTTACCATAATATTATTATGCATCTTTGAAATTGAGTGTTAAGTTTTAAATTAATGCAATCTTGTTTAGCAACCACAGTTGAGAACAGCTAAGCTGAGGTTGTTAAGCAAAACAGTCACTAAGTGAAACTGCTTACAATCTTTAGCTTTCATTTGCTTTACATATCTGTAAAGATCATACATGAAAAGATTGGTCAGAGATACTTTTTCATCTCTGTTGCAAAAGTGAACAATATCTGAGGCAATCACTAAACTATTAGAATTGTGTTACAAGACTTTACAACTGTATTTTCTAAATGAATCACAGATTTTCTAAAACTATGCACATTTTTAGATTTGCTACAATTTTGCTTTGCTGATTTTTTTTGGAAGATTATCAATTTATGTGGCAATGTAGAAATACTGTACTGGATTGTTTCATTCCTTTGATAAAGGCTAAACTGGTTTCTGTGCCTGATATGAAATAATTTTAAAAGCAACGGTAAGTTGTCTAAAATTTGTGCTTAGTTCACTTATGTAAGAGCCATGGTGAAGTAGTGGTTAGAATGTAGTACTGCAGGCTACTTCTGCTGCCTGCTGTTTGGCAGTTCAAATCTCACCAGGCTCAAGGTTGACTCAGCCTTCCATCCTTCCAAGTGGGGAAAATGAGGACCCAAATTGTTGGGGGCAATATGCTGACTCTGTAAACCACTTAGAGTGGGCTGTAAAGC
The DNA here is from genome assembly GCA_009733165.1 of Naja naja. Taxonomy (NCBI): domain Eukaryota; kingdom Metazoa; phylum Chordata; class Lepidosauria; order Squamata; family Elapidae; genus Naja; species Naja naja. Next base: position 179,691,691 of record CM019148.1, on the reverse strand, counting down.
ACTATAAAGCAGTATATCGTCTTAAGTGCTATTGCTATTGCTATATTATTGTTAAAGGATAACCTGCTGAATAAAAGGAAAACGAACATTAATAGTTCACTTTATAGGAAATGGAAATATAGCAAGGAATAAAAAATCAAGAAATAAAAACAAATCAGGAAATTAATCCCATCGAATGTTTTCCATATTGAATCATGTGTATGAAACTAATTATAGCTAATGAATATTACAATTTTAGGAGTTCTTGATCAGGGATGGCAAGCAGATTTGTCAACTCGAATGGTTATGCCTAAAAAGCCAGGTAGGTGGAGCTCTAGTTCCATGAGGATTTGTGGAAGGGGGAGGGAAAAGGAAGGGAGGTGACTAAGGGAAGGGAGGATAACTAAATATTGCTTGCCTGCCTTTGCTGCACACAATTGAAAATGCAATTAGTATTTACATGCCAACATTCCTTTCAAATGTTTAAAACAGTGGAGTGATACTCATAAGGTGTCACGTCAAGTAAATGAACTAGTGATCTGTTTGAATGGGTGCGGGATGTTTTAATGAAATGGATATTTTAGAATGTAAAGCTTAAATAGAAATAAACAGGAAGTGCCTCAGCTTGCTTGCTCTGTCTGGTTCTTGGCAATAAAGACTCAGATGAGCATATTTTTCAGTGACCTTAACTGACACGCCTGAATTGAGTGAAGTGTAGTTACAATTAAATGTTACAATTTTGAATACCATTTAAGTTGTCAAATTAAATCATTTTTGCTAGCTTAAATTTATATTCTATATTGATAATAATAAGGGCCTGTAATGTGGTTTACTTCCTTGCTGAAAATTGTTCTTCAAACTGTCTGAGATGACTGGGCTATGTCTGCTACAGCAATCATTCTGCATTTTGAATTGCATTTGTTTCTAATAAAACCTTTTTTATTTTATTAGTAAAATCCTAGTATTTTTATTGTATTACCTTCACTACCTCATTGCACATTCAGAGAGTTTATAAATAAATTTAAAAGTACTGCTCCCAGCATAGACTGGAACATACAGTAAATCCAACTTGCACATTTTCATAATTTATAAGTTTATTATTTCTGTTTTGCTTTCTGCACTTAGTTAACAGCCCAACTCACTTTTCTTTTATCCCATGGTTGTAGAGTTTGCTTAAGAGCTTTGGGGAGGAGTTAAGTGACTTTTTACAAACAGGTTAATGAGAGACTAATAGATTTTTCTTTATGAAATTTGGTGCTTGATGGGGGATTGATTGGAGTAGTCTCTCCCCCCCACAAATTGGATAGGATTTCTGAGGAAAATATTACAATTACTCAAGGCAAATTACCAAAAGTCTTCTTTGATTTGATAGACAATTTAGGGTTGGTTGATATATGAAGGCAAAAGAATGGCAATGCAAGAAAGTACACTTATTTTTTAGAATGACACAGATCCTTTTCAAGAATAGAATGATTTGGATGTCAATATATTTGGCTACTAAAATTTCCAAGGTAGAGATATTAGATCTTACCAAAGACTTTTTCAGAGAAAATACAAAATATTTTGGATGAGATAAAAAGAAAAGATTTAAAGAAATTCACAGGATATATAAATATTTCTGAACAAATTAAGATCTTATAGCAACAATGTTAGCAATAAGAGAAATGGAAATAAGATGGAGCTATATGAAAGAAAGAAATTTTGAATTTGCAAATAAACCAGAGAAGTGATTGGCTTATAAACTTTAAAGAGAAAGAAAATGGTGCTAAAATTACAAGAAGGAGATACTGTATTAATGGATAATATGGCTGTACACAAATGTTTTGTCAATATTTTAATTTGTATAGAGAACATATTTCAGTGGAGAAAATAAAGATATATTTCAGAATGCAAAATGACTGAGCATTACAGAAGAATAAATTATGAATGGGCTTATAACAAGATAAATTTCAGAAGCTATTAAAAAAAGTAAACTAGGAGAGATACCTCACTAGTTGTGTCATTGAGTCTCTATTAGAGTGTTTTGAGGATTGAACATTTACAACCACTTCAAAGTACAATTCTATTTTACAAGAAGGAAAGATGCCACATACTTGGGAAGACTCCTGCTATATTAATACTTAAAAGAGAGACAAGATTTGACTTTGCAAAAAATTACAGACCAATATCATTATTGGATAATGATTAATAATTGCTTAGAACATTTTAAGTTGAAAAACTGAAAATAATTCTGAAAGAATTTATTCATGAGGATCAAGTGAATCAGTCATGAGGATCAAATGATTCAGTGGAATATTTTGCCTCCTGGAGTTGTGGGTGTTCCATCATTGGGGGTTTTCAAGAATAAACTGGATAACTGTTGCCCAGGAGGGAATATGATATTTTGCCTTGATCAGGAGGTTGGACTAAAAGACCTCCAAGTTCCCTTTCAGCCTAATATTCTATGTTCTATTGTGGGTTTTTACTTACAAGACAGCTAAATGACAGTGTTAAATACTCTGGAATATTTGGAACAATATAATGGAAAAACAAACTGCATTAAACTTTTTAGAGGCAGAAAAGGCTTTTGATAGTTTGAGCTGGATTCTCTTGTTTAAAGTTCTGGAATACACAAATTTTGGAGAGAATTTTATATAAAAAATGGATGAAATTGATTTATACTTTGCAGATAAATAATTGTTAATGGAGATTTAACCAAACCAGTCTAGAAATAGAAACAAGACAATGTTGCCTTCCTTTGTTTATTTTAGTTCTTTTGTTGAAATATGAAACAAAAGAACAAGTGAAAAAATGCATAGTAAAATGAGCTAAATTTTTTGGCTACAATATACAAATGGACCATGGTTGAAAGGATTGAAATTTACATTGTGTTCTAACCTTGAAGATCATTTTGATAAAAGGATGTATCATTGCTTTTTGTCACCATAGATAAATTGGAATATTTAGAATCTTTGCTAGAATTGTGAACAACACGAAGAAACTTTCTATTATGAATGATGGACATGAAAAAAGCAATACAAACTGAATACAAATGAATACACTAATTTAGATTTCAAAGATGAATGTATAATTGAAAACTTTTGGGATTAATTTACAGAAAATATATTTATGACTGATTGGAAATTCCTTATAGACTTGCATGAGACAGGAAAAAAACTGCACTTATGACTTGAGGTTTAGAAAAATACTGGGATAATAGAAAAAAAGTGAGCTTTTTTATAATCATAGGGTAAGATAATTAATTCTGCAATCATGCTTATGTTTGCTATTTCTTTTTGTCTTTTTCTGTTTTCTTTAATTCTGTATCATTTTGTGTTACTTTTATGTTCTCTTTTAAACTAAAGGAGCCTTGGGTTGTGGTGGTGGTGGGGGAGTTCTGTATTGTAAATTTCCAAAACCTCTAACAATGATAGATGGGTTTTGCTGTTATATATTTCAGGTCCTCAGGAGCCTACATTTAATAGGTTTCATCCACTATCAGGTATGTATATATCAGGTTTGTCTCTGTAGCTGCTCCAGCCTCCCCCTGTTTAGAAGTCCAGAGGGCCTGTATCATCTTAGACTTACAGTAGGTCATCAAGACTTGGCTTTTCCCCCAAGCACAGGGCTAAAATGAAATCAGTTCAGCAACTCATGGAGTTGATGAGATGTTGGGGCACCGTAGGGCACGTATAATTTTAAAAAAGGGTTGTGAATACTGTTTACTGCCTGCTGTGAACCACCTAGAATTATTTTGTGCATACGATAGGTGGCTGAATACATTTTTATTTTTTTAAAATTACATTTATATGCCGCCCTTCTCCAAAGACTCAGGGCGGCTTACAATTCTTGGGATACAACCCAATGTGCTCAGCAATAGCCTTCATTCCATTGTATATGCCTGCTTATTACTAAGCAGCATTTTTAAAATGGCAGCTTATTGCCCCCAACAATCTTGGGTCCTCAGTTTACCTACCCCGAGAGGATGGAAGGCTGAGTCAACCTTGAGCCTGGTGGGATTCGAGCCTGCACTAATTGCAGGCAGCTGGAACTAAGTGCTAGGCATTTAACAGCCTGAGCCACCAAGGCCCATTTATTTTATAAATAAATGTATTAATATTTTATATCCTTGCTGTCTAAAAATGTTCTAGCATTGTATTTGTGTCTGTTTAATAAATTAACATGGCACAAGGTTATACTTAGGAATTTGAAGCCTACTCAGTTTTTCCTTCATGCAGAAGTTCTGAAGCTGAAATAATTATTTCCCTTGTGCTGCAGTGCACATAGCCAGTGGGTGTTTTTCTTTTCAGTACCGCTCACATTCCTATATTGGCATCTTAATATCTTGATGCTGTCCAGGATCTTGTATTAAAAGTTATAAAATATCTAAGAGTAAGCATTAAATTCTTAGTATTTGTAGACTTTCTAATGATAATGTGGGTGAAGGCTTTGGAGGATTTGTTAATTACCCATTTACTGTGGCCATGAATGAAATTTTGATCTATCCAGATCATTCAGAAACAGCAGAAGGAGGCAAAGGATACACCTACAGCCTCCAGATGTACAGTTTGTTATCTTTTTGTAAGCTGGAAATAATAATGTAGTTTCTGTTCTCATCGTGTTTTCTGCTTTCTTTGTAGAACCTTCTCCAGTTCCACCAATTCCTAATGAACAACAATTGGCTCGATTAACTGACTATGTAGCTTTCCTTGAAAATTGAAAACTCTGATCACTCATTCATGACATGCTATGTACTTTGAGATTCATTTGCATTTTGTTTATTCTGTTCAGTGTTGCAGTGTATGCATTATAGTGGAACATAATTTTACATTTAACCATATTGATTTTATTGGAGCAAGTCTTTCAGTTTAATTACCATATTTAATTGGCTGAGTATGTAGACTTAAATAACTTATTGTGGAAGAAGTAGTTCTTCCTCATTTATAATCTATCATAAATCGGAAGAAAACTTAACTGCTACCATGGCTCAGCTGAAAACCAAACATTGAAAAGGACAGGGAAGACGAAAATGCAGTCAAGCAATGCTCTTAAAACTAAGTCTATCAGAAAACATTGCAGTGTCTTTGATTATATATTGCTATACATTTACAGTGAGTTTCTGCTTTGACTTGTCACACATTGAAATATCTAATGGCAGATTTTGAAGGCTATTATATTTTGATATACTTTAAAAGATCTGTTCTTGAATATAAGCACACATTAAATCTGGAAGATACCAAAATATGTATTTGGTAAAATATATGCATGGCTAATAGTTCTTGTACAACAGTTCTGTTAGCATTCTGGTTTGAGACTTAAAAAGCATCAGCTGATTTCTCAAACTGATAGCTTGCTTCCGTTTAAATCAGAATATTTAGATTGCCTTCTGGATGTTTCTTGTGCTCACAAGAAACAACATCTGATTGCTGAAGCCAGTAGATGAAATTATCCTTGAATTTCAGTTGAACTTTTCTGTGTTAGTGTCTTGCTAATGTGGGAAGAAAGGGCACATTTTGCTTTGTCATTTTTATATGGTATGATCCTAGAGTTGTGGTTTTTTTCTTGTTATTAGACACCATCATTTAATGGTCTGTTCAGAAATTGCTGGTATCTGTCCTTTGTAGTGAGACTTCTCTCAGTGCATTATTACTGTATGTTTGTAACTGTTTTGGATGTGTTTGAGTGCAAAATGGTCCTACTTTCTGCACAGTTACTTTAAGAGTATCTAAAGGGGCCTAACCATTGATTTTGCTATTTATTTGAAAACCTCAGAGTAGATGGGAAGCTTAGTTTTGGTATTATTAAAATATATTTACATCATTCTGGTCTATTTTTAGTTAATTTTTCTTCAAGACGTACATTTAGGTTTAGCATTACTTTAGCACTCAGACTATCTATGAGTTTCTCTGTGCAAGTTTGCATGTGTCAAATCTATGTATGTTAAAGAATACTTAGTGATATTTTAATGGTAAGTTCCTAATGATGTTAAATGTAAACTTGTTTAACTGCAATGTAAGTATGGAGTGATAAAGAAATAAGTTACAGAAGATAGAGAACATTCATTCCTTGAGAACAAAAGGATATTTAGATGGTTTGAGTTAAATAGAACGTAGGAATCTCTGTTAATCACATGAAGCACAATAGGAGAAGCAAAAAAAGCAGGCAAAACTAAATAATAAGAACTTGGATTTAACACAAATATTATACTGTTATTTTTACATAATAGCTTCAAGCAGGAAATGGTTATAAAACTATTTTTGGTTAGGTATGGGAGGGGATGATCCTGTTTATTTTATATTGCTCGGTACAAGGAGGGTATATATTGCATGATTATATGATTTACAATACTGTATAGTCTTAAGGGACTATAAAAAGGTGGCTCAGTGGCTAAGACACTGAACTCATCAATCAGAAAGGTTGGTGGTTCAAATCCCTAGCACTGCGTAATAGAGTGAGCTCCTGTTACTTGTCCCAGCTTCTGTCAACCTGGCAATTTGAAAGTATGTAAAAATGCAAATAGAAAAATAGGGACCACTTTGGTGGGAGGGTAACATGTTCTGTGCATCTTCAGTGTTTAGTCATGCTGGCCATATGACCACAGAGACGTCATTGGACAGTGCTGGCTCTTCGGCTTTGTAACGGAGATGAGCACCACCCCCTAGAGCTGGAAATGACTAGCACATATGTGCAAGGAGAACCTTTACCTTTATCTTACAGTCTTAATATGCATATTGGATAAAAGTGATACAAATAACTTAAAACCACATTGAGCCCAAAATTTGTGTTCATAAGCAAGAGAGTTATTTAATGAGTTTTGCCCTATTTTATGACTTTTGTTGACACAGTTAAGTGAATCACTTCAGTTGTTAAGTTAGAACCTGTCTTCCCCATTTACTATATCAGAAGTTTGCAAAGGATGATCACGTGGCCTGGGACACCGCAACCTTCATAAATATGAGTCAGCTGTCAAATGGTTGAATTTTGATCACATGACCATGGGGATGCTACAACAATCATAAAAGTGAAAAATGATCATAAGTCACTTTTTCAGTGCTGTTTTTAACTTTGAAAACTCATTAAATGAACAGTTGTGAGTCAAGGACTATCTGTATAGATGGAAATGGAAAGCATTATGTATATGATTCCTATATAATGTCTCCCAGATAACTAGACATAAATTCTCTTAACAGTTAATATACTTTCTGTTACATCTGTCATTTATTAGACTAAGAGACTCTTAGGGCTGTTCTTTGGTAAATTATGTCTGTACTCTTCTCTAATAAAATAAGACAGTTATCTAGAGAGGAAAGGGCTATTTAATCACTTTGAGCTTGTAGCATAGTATGACCAATTCACTCATTAGTTACTTTTGTTCATTTCAAACCACATTATATGCAATGTTGTGTTATGAAATGTCTTCATTTGAATAGTTCATGCTTACTACATAAATGTAGAATCCTTTGGCATTGTATCATGGATGCCTAAAAAAACCTGTAAATCCAGGGGCAACTGCTTTAAAACTGATGCAAATTCCAAACATATACTATTGGAATTAGAATGCTACATAAAACACAATTAAAATGCAGCAGGTTCCAGTAGGGAGCAAACACTAAAGTTGAAAATTAAGATTTGTGAGACATACCAAAGACAACAAAATATATCTTTGGATATATTAGAAATAAAAAGAAAGCCAAAGTTTAAGTCAGTGAAGAAAGAGGTGGTGAGGTGACCATAGATAATGATTTTGTATCTATTCTGTGAAGGACAATGAGTTTAGCTTGGCATTGTTAAGAAGAATGAGGAAGCTGCTGTTTAGGGAAGACAAGGATATGATAAGACAAAACTAGTTGTATTAAATTCAAATTTCTCTGACCAAAGGGATTATATTCTACAGTACTTAGTAATTAGCAGAGATTATTGCAGAACTGAAGTAATTAACAGATTATTGCAGTAATCTTTGAGAATTGGTGAAGTCCCAGGATACTGGGGGAGATCAGATTCATTTCCATGTACAGAAAAGGGAAGGAAGAAGACCAAGGAAATTACAAACCTGCTAGCTTGCTCTTTTTATGGGCAAAATCTTCAAATATAGACAGGCTACAGTTAACAGGAGCCAGTGTCAGTTTGTCATAAACAAATCATGCCAAACTAACTGAGTCCTTCACTGATAAAGTTACTAATTGCTTACTAGATCTGTGAAATGTCATAGGCTGCCTGGAGTTCAGCCCACTGATGAAGTGCCTCATGATAGTCAAAAAGTTTGAACTTGATCCAAACCTGGTAAGTGCGACTGAAAAAGAACATTTAAAAAATGTTCTATGCAGGTTTGAGCAGTGGGCTGAAATGAACAGGGTGGAATTTACTAGAAATCAACTGCATTTTGTGGGTGGTACTCAGCTGTGAGTTCCATAGTTTGAAAAGACAATGAAAAAATTAAATGAGTCCAGAGAACTGCCAGAGAAGGGGGGGGGGGAGTTCCCATATAGAAGGAATGAACTTATTCCACTATATATTGCCCCAGAACCAGGGGGTTTAAACTACAACAAATGAAGGCCAGTCAGAGATAGCCTAATACATCCTGAGCAAGAGCATGAGTAGATTATGTCTAAGGTTCCTTCTAACTTTAATTTTCTGTGGCTGTAGGTGATTCCACTAGAAAAATAGTAGTCACCTAAAGGCCTATATGGTTTCTTTGGGAAGGACAAGGGTTGAAAAAAAGAATGGTAGAAATGGCACCCTTTCTAAATGTAGACAGTATAAGAAAAGAGATTGACTAGGATTGCCCAGTTACTGAAAGAAGAGGTGATACAAAATCCATCTTTAAAAAAAAGTAAAATTAAAAATAATTTTAGGAAACTAAAAAGATGCTGGGGGAAAAAATAAGAATGCATGTAGAAGTAGTTAATTTTTTATGGTCCAGGTAGAAGAAATTGAAATTACTGCAATGGTGTATTTATTCTAATCTGGCTTACCGTGTTTCCCCGAAAATAAGACACTGTCTTATATTTTTTTGGCTCCCAAAAACACACTAGGTCTTATTTTTGGGGTAGGTCTTATATATTTATGGTGCCAAATAGTGGGTGTGAGTGTGTAGGGGGTGTTTGGTGCACGGTTGCTCCCTGAAAAGTCTTCCTGGAACTGGAGATTTACACTAGGTCTTATTTTCGGGGTAGGTCTTATATTAGGGCAGGTTTAGAAAATAGTGCTAGGTCTTACTTTTGGGGTAGGTCTTATTTTCGGGGAAACACGGTAGGTATGATGGACGAAAGAAACCAGCATGGCCCTTAAGGAGTATGAGAAATAATGTTGATGGTATCAGAAAAAGGAGCTGTAGGCTTTTCCTCCTCTAGAGTTGCTGCTTATGTCAACTCTCCTGCTTAGGTCTATCTGATCATAGCCCTCTTTTGGAAAGAAGAATGAAGTAAAATAGTTGACAAGCTCTGCCCTCTCTGGGTTACCATCCTATCATCCCTACCAAATAGATTATTAAAGGCCTAGAGACTAAGACATGAACGGTTGCAGGGACTGGGTATGGCTAGGCTAGCAAAGAAGGACTAGAGATGACAGCAGTGTTCCAGTATTGGGAGGGCCACCACAAAGAGGAGGGGGGTCAACTTATTTTGCAAAGCAACAGAAGGCGAGACAAGAAACTGGATGGAAACCAATCAAGGAAAGAAGCAACCTGGAATGAAGGAGAAACTCCTAGCAGAACAATTACCCAATGGAACAGCTCTTGCCTTCAGAAGTTGTGGGTGCTTCCATCACTGGAGGTTTTTTTAAAAATAAGACTGGACAGCCACTTGTCTGAAATGACAAAGGGTCTTCCGCTTAAGCAGGAAGATCTCCAAGATTCCTCCCATCTCCATTCTGATTTAATAGCCAGTCCACCCATATTGTAAGTCATGCTTGGGTAATTTCAGATGGCAGATAAGTTGGGTGGTACATGGACATCCTCACATAATCTCTCTGACTCAGGATAGCTCTTTCTAGAGAGATTCTAAGCATCTTTCTCTGGATCAAGACTGAAATCCTGAGATCCGCATCCACCAGAACCAAGAGGCATAGGTGGCAAATGCAAGGGACAGGTTGCTTCTTCTCGAACAAGGAGTGATAGATGAACTACTGGATTGCTTCATATTTCATACTTCATGGAAGCAGGTAACTGCAGCCAGAACGCCATGGCGCTAATCATATGTAACGAAAATGCCCAATAAACATTAAGTCCAGCTTAAGTAGGTGAAAAGGTGAAAATGCAGTAGAAAACCATATCAAACATACTCCATACCTCCATACTTGTGCCAAATCCTAACTGTCCCTCTAAAACAAGGGTCTTCCAACTTGACAGCCTTAAGACTTGTGGGCTTAAACCCCCAGGATTCCTGAGCTAACACGACTAGAGGAGGAATTCTGGGAGTTGAAGTCCACAAGTCTTACAAGCTGTCAAGTTTGAAGACCCCTGCTTTAAAACAAGGTGACCAGCCTGTCTCCCAGGGGAAATCTGAGGCCTGATGAGTAATGGAGGCAGGAGCTCTGAAAGGCAAGATGTTGGACAGAGAATTTTAAGCAGCTTTGAAAGGCAAATGTTCCAATGAAAGAATGCAGCAAGTTACAAATTCTACAAGAGACAATATATCTAATTGTCTCACTGATAAGAAATATAGCAGCACAGAATTCAAACTGCCCAAGGAGCTGCTGATGCAGTTCTACAGAGGAATTATTGAGTCTCATCTGCACCTCTATAACTGTCTGGTTTGGTTCTGCAACCCAACAGGACAGACACAGACTTCAGAGGGTAATTAGGACTGCAGAAAAAACAATTGCTACCAACCTGCCTTACATCGAGGACCTGTATACTGCACGAATCAAAAAGAGGGCTGTGAAAATATTTACAGACCCCTCACATCCCAGACATAAACTGATTCAACTCCTTCCCTCAAAATGACACTATAGAGCATGCACACCAGAACAACTAGACACAAGGACAGTTCTTTCCCTGAACGCCATCACTCTGCTAAACAAATAATTCCCTCAACACTGTCCAACTCTTTACAAAGTCTGCACTCCTATTACTATTAATCTTATCACTCATCACCCATCCCCTCCCACTTGTGACTGTATGACTGTAACTTTGTCGCTTGTATCCTTACGATTTATATTGACTATTTCCTAGTATGATTTGATTGTTTATTGTACCCTATGACTATCACTAAGTGTGGTGCCTGATGATTCTTGACGAATGTATCTTTTCTTTTATGTATACTGAGAGCATTTGCACCAAGACAAATTCCTTGTGTGTCCAATCACACTTTGCTAATAAAAGAATTCTAATTCTAATTTAATTTAAATTCTAATAATGTATTTGTCCTATCTGATTATTCACTAGATTGCAGAGGATGACAAATGTCCAGTAAATAGAAAAGCGCTTTCAAAACATGGATGTAAATTGAGAACCATAGTCTGAGATCATAGGCTTGACTATATCTCTGTACCCCACAGTGTGGTATAAAAGTGTGTAATCAACTGAGCTGAGAGTACTCCTTTGGAAGAAATAAAACGAGTCATCTTGAAAAGCAAATCCACTACTACCAGTACCAAAATGGTTGTGAAGCTTTTTTTCAGCTGAAAGAGTATTAATAAAAACCAGGGAAACATGCCTCACCTACCACAAGGGAAGGGAGACAGCTGGAGCTAATCTGCCTTAGCCATGACACTCTTCACTTGATGTTTAACTGTTACTATTCTGCTCCCTCCCTCCCTGAGAGTTCTTTCTTTCTTTTTTGCTTTCATGAATGCTTAAATTAAGCTTAAATTTAAGCATATCTTAAGTCAGTTTGTTACAGTCTTAGACATATATATTCTTTTCCAAAGTCCATAAAGTTTAATCAATGTATCATAAATTGATAACTTACATTATCAAAAGCCTTCTGGGAATCTAAGAAAATTAGTGCCATTTGTTTTCCTAGATGTGTTTCAAAGTATTCTAATGTATCTAAAATTATCCTTAAATTGTGCTTTATTAGTCTTTTTGGTAAGAAACCATTTTGATCTGGGTGGATAATTCAGTAAAAAAAAATTCAGTCTGCTAAAATTGAAGCAAAAATTTTGTAGTCAACATTTAATAAAGATATTGGTCTATAATTTTAAATCTGTGTTGGGTCTACATCCTCTTGGTATTAGCATAATATTCAATTCTATCCATCTATTTGGTAATTTGGCTTCTAATAATCACTCATTACAAACTTCCTTCAGTGGCGAGCTTAATGTGTCTGAAAAGCATTTATAGAATTCTTCTGGTAGCCCATATGAGCCTGGAGTTTTATCATTTTTCTGTATTTTTATCACTTCTGTTAGCTCCCACATTGTTACTTTTCTATTTAATATAGTTTCAAAATTTTCTGGGACTTTGGGTAAATTGGCTTCTTCCATATATTGTATTATTTTTTCCATAGATTTGTTTTCTTATCATATAACTTTTCATAATATTCTTTAACTATTTTTTTATTGACTCATTTTGGAATTGTATGTGTCCCCAACCTTCCTTCCCTTTCCCCTCCCACTATGCAAGAATCCCCTACTAAGTCATTTTTAAAAATTGGCCATTCAACTTCTGTTTAAATACATCTCTTGAAAGAGAGTCTAGTCAGTGGTGGTATTCAAAAAAATTTTTACTACTGGTTCTGTGGTGGGCTTGGTGGGTGTGGCAGGGGAAGGATACTGTAAAATCTCCAGTCAGAGGTGGTATTTGCCAGTTCTCCGAACTACTCAAAATTTCTGTTGCTGGTTCTCCATAACTGGTTAGAACCTGCTGAATACCACCTCTGAGTCTAGACCTATAAGTACCCATTTCTGTGTAGCTGTAGTTGTTTCAATGCTTGTAGGTTAGGCTGGCATCAACGCTAATCAGCTCATGCAACATGCTCCCACAAGTCCTTTCTGAAACTAGTTTATGAAAGCCATCTTATTCCAAATCAAATATTGGACTGGTAAGTAAAACTCATGAACGCATGCCATCACAAACTCTGGATTTACTTAAGAGTTCAGATCTGTTTATGTCTCCATTGCTTGAGATCTTCAAACACTAACCACATTTCTCTCATGAAGCCTGGGAAGTTGACCAACAGTGGAATTTGCTCCAGCAAGTACAGAGTAATGATTTTGTGGCTGAATCTGTCATCAAATCAACCATAAATCCCATACATGCCTAGTTGATGACTGTATAAACAAATCACATACTGTTCCAGGAAAGCAGAAACCTGTATTGAAGTCCCACTGAATTTGGGGGAATTGATATGTCAATTCACCATAGTGGGAGATGACTGGACAGTAAATTGATTTATTTTTGCTTGAAAGTATAGCATTCATGGCAACTTGTTGATTTTTAAGGGCCTGGTGTTCTTACATTAACTGCTGCATTTTGCCAATTGATATAAGGCTGAAAATAAACTGACTTGACCCTCCAAAATCACGCATCATAAAACCGCTAATGAAGAACCAGCAGTTTAAATATTTCAGGTAGAGGTTCTCCAGAATGTACATAGCAGTCAACAGTGTAATTAAAATCATCACACATTTGGTCCATTTTCAGAGACTTCAAGGATGAGACATGTAAAGGGAGATCAAAGTTTGAAAAAATGGATCTGAAGCACAAAGACCTCTGAGGACAGGCTGTAATAGACTGTTTCCAGCAAAGCTTGACTACAAGCTTTCCTTATTTATTTATTTATTTATTTGTTTATTTGTTTATTTATTTATTTAATTAGACTTGTATGCCGCCCCCTCTCTAAAAGGACTCAGGGCGGCTCACAACTAAAAATACAGATAGAAAGATAGATAGATAGATAGATAGATAGATAGATAGATAGATAGCACGGTTACAGCACGGAGACGGCATTGGTCACGCTGATTGATGATCTCTGGAGGGCTCGGGATAGAGGATGTTCCTCTATCCTGGTCCTATTAGCTCTCTCGGTGGCTTTTGATACTTATCGACCATGGTATCTTATTGCGGCGCTTTCGGGGACTGGGAGTGGGAGGCACCATGTTACGGTGGTTCTCCTACCTCTCAGGGAGTATGCAATCGGTGTTGGCAGGGGGGCAGAGATTGACCCTGAGGCCCCTCACTTGTGGGGTGCCTCAGGGGTTGGTTCTTTCTCCCCTCCTGTTCAACATCTATATGAAGCCACTGGGTGAGATCATCCGTGGTTTTGGGGTGAGGTATCATCAGTATGCTGATGATACCCAGCTTTTCATCTCCACCCCTGACCACCTCAGTCATGCCCTCTCCATGATGTCCCATTGCCTGGAGGTGGTACGGATCTGGATGAGAAGGAACAGGCTCCAGCTCAACCCAGCCAAGACTGAGTAGCTGTGCGTACCGGCCTCTCGGGTTGTCCAGGAAGTTCCATCTTTAGTCATAGGGGGAGAGGTGTTACCACCCCGTGGATAGGGTGCGCAACTTGGGTGTCCTCCTGGAGGCACGGCTTAGTATGGAGGAGCAGGTGGGAGCCATCGCCAGGGGGGCATTTGCCCAGGTTTGCCTGGTGCACCAGTTGCGCCCCTATCTGGACTGAGATGCCCTACGCATGGTTACCCATGCGCTCGTCGCTTCCAGCCTCTACTACTGCAATGCTCTCTATATAGGGCTGCCCTTGCGGACTATACAGAGGCTTCAACTGGTACAAAATGCAGCCGCGTGGGTTGTGATGGGAGTGTCCCAATACTCCCATATTACACCCCTCCTGCATGATCTGCATTGGCTGCCAGTTGCCCTCCGTGCAAGATTCAAGGTGCTGGTGTACATGGCTTGGGTCCGGGGTACTTGCAGGAGCATCTTCTGTCATCATCGAGCTCCAGTCGCCCAGTGCACTCCCACCGGCAGGGCCTCCTTGGGATGCCGTCGGCCAGACAATGTCGGTCGGTGACCCCCAGGGGTAGGGCCTTCTCTGTGGGAGTGCCCACCCTGTGGAACCAGCTGCCCCTGGGGTTGGCCCCTGACCTGCGTTCCTTCCGCTGTGAACTAAAGACCTGGCTGTTTTTGCAGGCCGGCCTGGATTGTGGGGGATTGGGGTTTTTAATTGGGCACTTTAACATGGGATTTTATTATTTATTTGGATTGGGTTTAATACTTTCTTAATATTTGTACGTTATATTTTATGTAAGCCGCCCCGAGTCCTTCGGGAGATGGGGCAGCATATAAATCCAAATAAATGAAATGAAATGAAATGAATTCTTGAATCATGAGAATTGTGGCTGTTTCCAAAATGGCACCTGCTTCTGGGATGACACCAGGTGGCTTCTGTATAGAAAGACCATATGGTTCATCATGATTTTTTAGAAGAGGGATGAGGCAGGAGAGGCCAAAAAGTGTGGGACCCATTTTGGTAGGAAATAGCCCAAGGAACCCAGCTGAGGAGGAGAGCAGAGGCAACTATAGTGTCCCTGCAGTCAGTTGTAAGGTCAATCAGACTGCCAAAAACTCAAATTGTTATGTGATTGTGCGGTCATTGCAGCAGCCATAACTTCATGTTGGAAGAAATACCTTCAGCCAGTGCCATTCTAATTTCAAATGACTGCTGAACAATGATAGTAAGGACTACTTCTAATAACCTGGGGCATGGCACAAAGGCAACACAGTCAAATAAGCAAGAAAAGTCCCTTTATTATCTCCAATTTTGCCCCCAATGTCCAGGTTACCTTTGGCTGGAGAAAAATTCTCCCAGGAACAGCCTTTAACTGTAGAAAATTCAGTCCCAAAATAAGGTACATACAGACTATAACTAAAAATCCAAACAAACAAAGCTGCAGTAATTAACTTGAAAGGGCAGGAGAAAGGCTTTCAGACTTGAAAGCACGGCAATACTCATGCAGTTGGGAAGATGCCAGGAACACAGATAAGCCATGACAATACCAGATAAATTCACAATTTGCTCCCAACAACTTGCTGCATGCAGCTTCCCTTTTTAAACACTGTGTTCCCAGCTGCAGCTAATGAAGGGAATCAGGGCCCTTTCCTCCCCCATAAGCCATGCAACTCACGTTGCTCCCTTCTCCATTCCTCCCTGCATGCCCTAGGATGAAGAGGGGTGGGCCTGGGTCTTCCTCTGAATTCCCTCTCCCTTGCTCTATCTCTCCCATGCTCTGCCCAGCCAGACTGTGCCCTTCCCCAGTTTCTTCCACAGCCAAAGGAGCCACACTACCACTCCCTGTGTCACTACCACTCCCAGCCTCCCCTCCGAATCAGATTCCAACAGGGGAATGACAGTACCTGTAAACAATACTAGCAACTTATCACCCATCTGGAACCAATCTGGAAGGATATCATTGTCAACTTGGAAATTCTGATAGGTTTATTCAGCTCTGATCAGAAGAGAAACAAAGCAGCTTGCTCTGGATACAATTTTTTAAAAAGCTATTATTTTTAAATTGGAGATAGGGGATGGGGAGGGAAACTTTGTCTTTCACACAGCACAGACATCTAATAAATAAAATAAAAATTAAAAAATGGTAAGAGAACACCTGTCTGATCTTGTTGAGTACAAATCACCAGGACCTGATGAATTACATCCCAGAGTTTTAAAGGAGCTGGCAGAGGTCATCTCAGAACCACTGCACCATATCTTTCAAAAATCCTGGAGCACCGGAGAACTGCCAGAGGACTGGAAAAGAGCTGATGTGGTTCCCATCTTCAAAAAAGGAAAAAAAACCAGACCCAGGAAACTATAGACCAATCAGCCTAACATCAATACCTGGGAAGATACTGGAAAAGTTAAAAAAACAGATCTGCCATCATCTAGAAACAAGTAAAGTAATAACTAGCAGTCAGCACAGGTTTTTAAAAAATAGATTCATGCCAAACCAATCTTATTTCATTCTTCAACATAATGACTAAATTAGTAGGCCAGAAAAATAATGTGGACATAATATACTTAGACTTCAGCAAGGCATTCAACAAAGTAGACCAGCGGTTGCCAACCGGTGGGTCATGGCCCATTGGTGGTCCATGAGAAAATTTTGGTGGTCTGCAGAGAAATGTCACCCCCAGAGCAATTAATCCAGGCTGCACAGGAACACAAGGCTGTGCCGCCCACATGGCCCGCCCTCCCTACCCAATCATTCCTTACCTGGCAAACTTGCCTGCTATGTTTCTATTTTTCCTTTTTTTCCCCCATGACCATCAGCTGTTCTGCTGTGCCAGGAGATTTAGATTAGCTAGAAAGCAGGAAATCATTGGATTTCTTGCTTTCTAGCTAATCTTTAGATCTTCGGCTCTTTTAAGCAGAGCCGAACCTTTCTTAGGACTGAAGCAGTAAAGACTCAGCTAGCTGATGGCAGAAACACAGATCTCTAAGTGAATCTGTGATTCTGTGAGCAAGTAAGAACCTTGGTGGTGCAGGCTGTTAAACGCCTAGCATTTAGTTCCAGCTGCCTGCAATTAGTGCAGGCTCAAATCCCACCAGGCTCAAGGTTGACTCAGCCTTCCATCCTCTTGGGGTAGGTAAATTGAGGACCCAAGATTGTTGGGGGCAATAAGCTAACTTTGTAAAAATGCCGCTTGGGGGGCCCAAAAAACTCTAGTAATAAGCAGGCATATACAATGGAATGAAGGCTATTGCTGAGCACATTGGGTTGTGCTCCAAAAATTGTAAGCCGCCCTGAGTCTCCGGAGAAGGGTGGCATATAAATATGAATTTTTAAAAACTCAATCTGCCTGCCTGCTTTACCTGATTTTGGGTAAAAGTTGCTCTTTTTTAAATAAAAAGTTCAATATGGTGTGTTGTGAGTTAATTTTGTAAGTTTGCTTGCTAGCAAATTTTATGAGTTTGCTTGCAAATTTTATGTGACAGACTGAGCTAGCCAATGGCAGAAAAATAGATCTCTGAATGAATCTGTGATTCTGTGAGGAACTCAATCTGCCCGCCTGCTCTGCCTGATTTTGGGTAAAGGTTGCTCTTTTTTTATTAAAAATATCAATATTTACATACATGATGTGTTGTGAGTTAATTTTGTGAGTTTTCTTGCTATCAAATTTTATGGGTTTGCTTGCAAGCAAATTTTATGTGACAGGCTCAGGTAGCTGATCTCACAGATCTCTGAATGAATCTGTGATTCTGTGAGCAAATCAATCTGCCTGCCTGCTTTGCCTGATTTTGGGTAAAAGTTGCTCTTTTTTAATAAAAAAATCAATATTTATATAAACATTTATAATATTTACATACAAACCATGCCCAGCCAGACACATGACCACCAAGCCACACCCACAAACTAGGCCATGTCCACAGAACTGGTTGTTAAGAAATTTGAATCCCATCCCTGCCTGTGTGTTTGTTTGTGTGTGTGTGTGTGAGAGAGAAGGGGGCGGGAAGGTTATATCAGATCTCTCTCTCTCTCTCTCTCCCACCAACGTCAGCAAGCCACTGTCAGTCAAAATTCATATTAGTGGTCCCTGGGATTTAAAATTATAAGTTTGGTGGTCCCTGAGGTCCAAAAGGTTGGTGACCCCTGAAGTAGACCACAACCTACTTCTTGGTAAGCCAGAAAAAAGTGGGATAGATAGCATCACCACCAGATGGATTCATAACTGGCTGACAAATCATACTCAAAGAGTAGTCCTTAATGGTTTTGGATAGATTAAGAAAATCAGGAGGAATTTGGTAGTACCTTTTTGACTAATGTATTGTATTAAAAGGGGAAAAAAGCTTTTTTGGGATGCAACTGACTTCATCAGATACATACAGCCTACAAAGGGCTGAAATTGGGATCAAACATGGGGATCAATCAAGGAAGACAGCACATATTGGTTTTATATTCCAGGTTACACATGAGACAGATTTATAAAAACCTTATTAGCTAACAATTGTACTGTATTAAAAACCCATTGTGTTTGTTCATATCTTTTATGCTAGTCATGTATGTGAGTTTAGGATAGGATAGGATAGAATGGAATAGAATTCTTTATTGTCCAAGTGTGATTGGACAGGAGGAATTTGTCTCTGGAGCATAACCTTTCAGTGTACATACAAGCAACAAGTGATAAATCATGGTCATAATCACCATAAAATACATTCATCACAAATCCATAAGATACAACACTTAGTGACAGTCATAGGGTACTAAATAAGCAATCAGCATAAATCGTACTAGGATGCTAAATAAAACAATTAATATAAATTGTTAAGATACAACAAACAAAGTTATAGTCATAAGAAGATAAGGAAATAGGTAATAGAAAAGATGAGAAAGATGTAGTAATACAGCCCTACTAGGTAGTTTGACAGTGTTGTGGGAATTAGTTGTTTAGCAGAGTTATGGCATGGGGGAAATACTCCCACTGTGTCTAGTTGTTTAGGCATGCAATGCCCTATAGCAGTGATGGCTAACCTTTTCCACATCGCATGCTGAAAGTGCATGTGCCTGCACGCATGATGCAATGCATGTGTGCCCCCTGCGCATGCATGCACAATCCCGGTGCACCTTTGTGTATGTGCATGTGATCCCCGTGCCCCTGCCCCCTGCACATGCCCAGGTGTCCTCTGCATGCATCTCTCCCTGTGCATGCACGGCAGATACCCAACAATCTGCTGGCTGGCTGGTGGGGGGCGCGCACACATGCACAGTGAGGGTCTTCCTGGCAACCTCTCACGTGCCGGCAAAAATAGCTCTGCATGTCACTTCCGGCACACATGCCATAGGTTTGCCATCACGGCCCTATAGTGTCATCTTGAGGAAGTTTGTCGAAACTGTTTAAGTCCAGGATGTGAGGGGTTTGTAGATATTTTCACAGTCCTCTTTCAGTATACAGGTCTCAATGGAGGGACCTGTATAACTATCCACTGAAATCTGAAATCCACTGTCTTGTTTGGTGGATCTGTGATGGTTTTCAGGTAGGCCAGCACTAACTTTTCACAGGTTCTCATAACTATGGATGTCAGAACAACTGGTCTGTAGTCATTCAGCTCCTTGATGAAGGGTTTCTGTGGCACTGGGATGATAGAGCATTTGAAGCAAGAAGGAACATAACAAATCTCTAGTGATTTATTAAATATGCAGGGGAAGTTGGTAAGCACAAGCTTTCAAGCAAGAAGGAGTTAGGGTCTGGTGCTTTTCCAGGCTTTTGTCTGTGAAATAGATCTTGCACATCTTTTTCTGTGATCACCAAAGGGATGGGGTCAGTTGTAGGAGGCTTGGCTGTTGTTGATGTATCTGTGATGGAGATGATGGTGATAGTTGACAGTGGTTTCCTCTCAAACCTACAATAAAACACATTCAGGTCATCTGCCAGTTGTCTATTTCCTTCAGGGTGGAAAGGTGGTTTGCTGTAACCACTGATATTTTAAAGAGTTTTCCACACATTTGCTGGTGCATTTTATTGATAGTTGATTCCTCAGCTTTTCAGAGTAACTTTTTTTTTGCTGCTCTGATCTCCCTTGTCTGTGTCTGGCCTGATTGTTCAGCATTCTATCTCCTTTCCTGTAGGATTCTTATTTAGCACAATGTAGCTGTTTGAGTTTAGCTGTGAACCAAGGCTAACAAGGCTACCAAGCAATCTCTTGTTCAGTTATCCACTTAAAACTATTTTTTTCCAAAATAGTCACTTTGAGTTGCAGTAAAGTATTTTGGGGATTAAATACTCTGATATTACTTTCTTTGTTTTGAATTCTGATGTCAAATTTATATCCATTAATTCTTTTGATCAAAATTTGTTCTGTTATCTAAGATAGAATCTAAGAGGGCCCTGATGATATCATCTATCTATCTATCTATCTATCTATCTATCTATCTATCTATCTATCTATCTATCATCCTCTATCCATCAAATTTATATGGCCACAGACCTCATACAATGTGATTCTGGGTGATGTACAATAAAACCAACAATTAAAACATTCTACCCAAACCAATTGAAATAATTAAATACAGATGAAAAGAAGGTTGCAAGATAGAATGCACCAGAACTTTACATGTGATGAAGCCATCACATGAACTTCCCGTTGATCCCCAGGCCTGTTGAAAACCTGCCAGTTTTTAAGAGATTTCCAGAAAATCAGAAGGCTCAGCAATAATTTCATCTTGGGTGGTGGGATGATGTTCCAAGGGCAGGGCCCCTGGCAGAAATACCTTGTCTTCATGGGCTCATCACATGGAGTTCCTTAGAAGATGAAACCCACAACATGCCTTTCCTGTGAGACTTGATGGGATGGGTACCTATTTGCTTCTGGGTCCAAGTAACTTTGAGCATGATAGCTAATACCCTAGAAGATGGAAAGTAAATGTAGTATTGACAAACGGGTTGAAAGTAATATAATAAAATTAAAAAGACATGAAGGTGTTTTTTGGTCTATGAAACAAAAATAAAGCACTCAGGTTTGATAAAATGTGGACAGCTGATTTGGTATTGACATGGGAAATTCCACTTTATTCTACATTTGTCTGACCACAAGTACTGCATCTAATTCTGTTCATCACACTTAAGAAAGATTCAGGAAACTGGTTCAAAGAAGAATGAACAAGATGATCAAAAAATTAGAAACTACGTCTATGAAAACAGTCTGAAAGAGCCAGGCATGCTTAATTTTGGGGAAAGATGGTTAAAGGAATGTTCTTCGAACACCTGGGAGAAAATGACACATATATGAAGATTAAAACCTGCTTTAGTCCAGAGTGCAGGTCATAGAATAATGGATTTAAATAACAAGCCAGATTTTGAATATTAGGGGGAAATTCTTAATGGCAAAAGCAGCTTACCAGTGGAAACAATTACCCAGTAAAGCAGTGAGCTCACCTTCACTGGTTGTGTTCACATAGAACAGAGACAGCCATCTGGAATTCTTTAGGCTGCATTCCTGAATTAAGCAACGAGTTGGACTAGGTTTTTTTTTCATGCTTTTCTGAGCTATGTGAACCTTTTTATTTAAAAAAAAAACTGCAAACTTCAGTGGAATGTCATATTTTACTTTTAGCACAATGAGCTTAGTAACAATTTGTCAAAGAGTTACTTGGCCAGCCTTTGCTCTCTAGGCGTTTGAGACTTCTGTTCACATCAAGAGCAAGGACAAAAGGTTAGGGGAGCTGTCATCAGAAACATTTGGATACTGCCTTTGTTTTCATTAAAATAGTCTCTCACAAACAAAAGAACAAGCTTTAGAGCTTATGATGACCAAAACACAATAATAGCTGTATTTTGCTTCTTCCTTTTCTGGCCTAAAGAATTCACCAATGTTCACCAATGTTTCTTCTTAGTAGCATTTGCTAGTTGTGTTTCCTTTCCTCTACACATGCCAGCCAGTCTTCTACCCTTAGGAATCCTTGTTGTTCACTCTTCCTCCTCCTGACCTTGGAAGCCCTGGATGGTGGCTGCTTGAAGTGGTTAAGCAAACACTTGGGTTCAATTCATCTGAAGACAGGGCTGGAGGGCTCCGATGCCAAAACCATGATGAGTGTGCTCTTTCCATCTGGAAAGACTGAATCGCTTCAGGAAAGAAAAGTGCTTGCCTTTCTTAGGGAAAAGAAGAACAAACTGAATAATTTCCCACACAGACACAGGGCTCCCTGAATCCTCCCAGCAAATGGCTGTTTCTCTGAGCAATTCTCCCTCCCATCTAACAGCAGCATGAAACGTTTCTATCTAGGTGAACTTTGCTAATTCTGTTCATTTATGCATTTTGCTCTTGTTCTTTCCTCTTTCAGTTTAAATTTATTTATGGTGAGGCCTGTATCATATAGAACTATGTACTATCTTGCCAATCCAAAGTGAAGGGAGTAGCTCCTAACTTTTCCACCAGAGACAGAAGTTACCACAGCTTTCTTCTTCATGCCCTTGGGTCTTTGGGCAGAGTGCAGCACTCTGAGACAGCTCTTCTTTCTAGGGAGAGAGGGCAACACTGAGTCTCCCGCTGCAAAAGTATATCAATGTTGCTTACTTTTCTGCAGAAACAGAAATATGATTGGAGGAAGCAAGAGTACCTTATTCTTTCTGCACTGCCATATCTGTATGTTGTTTCACCTGAACTCTTCCTTGAAGAACAACAGCTTTTGGAAGAAAATGTAGACCTGCCTGGCTTTGAAACTAACCACCACTTCTTTTCTGCTTTCCTCTCCCTAATGAATGTCCATGTGGAGGTTTTCATATGTAGACCTAATCCTCATGAGGAACTCCTATACTTCGCGATGTGGTACCAATTAAGTGTCATAATAATTGTTCCTTTCTCCCTTCCCCAAAGTTTCATAATCAAACTGAGCCCTGAAAGGAAAATGTTCCTCAGTTCTGAAATTCAAATCTGTTAGAAGTCAGTTTTTAGTGTTGGAATTCTGAAATTAAATTTAATGTTTATTTTCATTCAGTGTGCAAGCTCTACCCACATTTTTTGAAAGCTAGGTACAACAAGTGTATATATAATATTTTGAATGTATTCTGACATATTTACATTTACATTTTGCTATCTAAAATTATTACAAAGTTCAAATTTTGTCAACTCCAAAAGCAGGTTCTATAGATAGAAAATTATCACATCAGAAACAAATTTAATAATATTAATGTAAAATTATTGTCATGTTTGTTTTAAAATGTAAAACACCCTAGAAGCACACTGTTCACACAATGATGTGTTTATAGAAATAAAAAATAAAAAAATGTATTAAAAAAAGAAACATATTTAGGTAAATCCTGTTCATTTGTCAAACACACTGCCGCTAAATCTTATTCCAATGGAAATATACCTCTATACCAGGGGTTTCAAACTTGCATTATGCTGCCATGATAATGTGAGTTTGACATCCCTGCTCTATATGCTTTAAAAATGAAAAATCTATGTATCATAGGTATGCAAGGCAATACCATTACCATTTAAACTTTAAATTCTTTATTTAGGCACATGTAGAAAAAGAGGGAGCCCTTCCCCCCAGCACTTTGAGAAGGAAATGAAGTTGTTTTGCATAAGGTAAGCATTTTTATAATGCATTTTGCATAAGGTAAGCATTTTTATAACCAGTTTCTTCAAGCTCAAGATGTTGAAATCCCCTGTCCTGAAAGTATAGTTTTGAAATTCCAGTTTTTATGCACCACACTTAATTGCCTAACTACCTAAATCTCTCCTGAAATCAGCTTCTTGGTTTTGCCCTTATACCATTCCTTTCAGGGGTGGGTTTCTACAGATTCTGTCCGGCTCTGTAGAACTGGTAGTTCTGAAGAGCAGCAGACATAGAACCGGTTCTATGTCTGCTGCTGTTTTGGCCTACCCGCCCACCGGGCTCTTACCTGATCTTTATTTCCTGCTTTTTCAACTTCAGCTGCTGTGCAAGGCACAGCTGCAATGGAAAAGGAGGAAGAGAATGTTGTTTCAAATGCTGCTGACGAAGATTTAGAGGCGTGCAGCATGCAAAGAGGCACATCGTAAATCACCAAACATCGTAAAACATCGTAAATCACCACGAACTGGTAGTTTAACCCTGTTGGATCCCCCCCTTGATTCCTTTCCTCTAAATAAAATATGTGAATGTAGCAAACCAGTTGAGAATTCATACCAATGAGTATATCCATAGGAGTTTTTTCTTTAAACCCTAATGAATAACTGTGAGCCTCTAATAGAGCTGTAATTCATTTCTATTCTGAAGTTGTGGGTGCTCCATCACTGGAGCTGTTAAGAAGAGATTGGACAGCCATTTGTTCAGAATGGTGTGGGATCTCCTTCTTGAGCAGGAAGTTGGACTAGAACAGGGGTTCCCAACCCCAGTCGGTGAACTGGCACCAGTCTGTGGCATGCCAGCAACTAGGCTGTGCAAACAAGCAAAGTCCTGTTTGCATGGTCCACAGAAAAACCTCTCTCCACAGAACTGGACCCTGGTGTCCAAAAGGTTGAGGGCCACTGGATTGGAAGACCTCCAAGATCCCTTCCAACTCTATAATTCTGTACTCTGTACTCTCTACCCCATAGCAGTGGTGCGATTCAACTGGTCTAATAACCAGTTCGGTGAGCACACACTTTGCACACGTATGCATGCTCCACATTTTAAAAAGCCCATTTTCAGCTCTAATATTTACCTTCTACTGCAGCCCCTGTGAATAAAACAGTTGAAGTGTGGCAAACCGCTCTGCCACGTGAATCCGCTGTGCTCTAAAACAATGAAATAAAGCACAGGAAAGAGCAGGGTGAATGGGAGGGGCCCAAATGCTCACCGGAACTACTGGTTCACCCAAACCAGTCCAAACCAGTAGAATACCACCCCTGGCCCATAGCCATTGCTACAGTAAATGAACACATAAGTAGAATACTTGAACATAAACAGACGGTGGAAACAGATACTTTCTGGCACTGCTTCATATTTGCACTGCAATGTAAAAAATGGGATCTACCATGGGTTTCCACAGGAATGAAATAGAAGTATGAAAATAGATTGGGGGTGTTATTTGGAACTCTGACACCAATCTCAACATGGAAAGGTAATGATGAGTTTAAAGCCACCTAAGGTTGTCCCAAATAGCAAGATGGATAGTATATAAATTTAATTAAATGAATAAATAAATTGCCAATGTCATTCATTATCCATCTAATTATTTATTTATTTATATTTATTTTTTGGACTTGTATGCCGCCCCATCTCCAAAGACTAATTATTGTCATAAAGGGTATATTTGAAAAAATTGTACACCAAAAATGTGTATTACATTGGTTGAAATTTTAAATATATATTTTATAGAGAGTTGCACACAGAATGCTATACTAGGAAAGAACAGAAATGTATATTTTCTAGTGGATTTTATGTATTTTAAGAAATTGCATTAAAATAAATGATAAAAAATGGATGCAGCAGAATAAAATGTGAAATCCCCTTACTTCCAGATTTATATTGTATCAAGTGCATTTGTATCAAGTTGTTCAAATATCACCCATATAATTATGATGAAAAAGCAGAAGGAAGCTGTGATTCACATTGTTATTCACATTAAAATGTTTATTTACTTTAATATCAAAATTTGGTTTCTGTGTTTTCAAATGGTTTTGATTCACATTGAAATCTATAGCTACAATTGCATTATTTAATAATCTGGTCAACAAAAACCAAAAGAAAAAAGGACACTGGCTGTTGCCTGCAAAACTGAACGTTGACTTTTTAGTTAAATGTTTGTATGACAAAAGCTTGAATATTGTAGGTTTTCCAGTTCTTCATATAGATAGCCTTAGCCAATAGATAGAAATTATTGTGGACAACTGTGCAGAATTCTTGTAAAGATAACTGAGATATTATAGCAAAGCTGGCAAGAGTACTAGTATTTATGCCAAATTAATACCAAATGTTGGTGCAAAATGCTGTAGCCTGCATGGTTTTGTGCAGACTACGGTGCTCACATGTCATCTCTCCGGCGACAGCTGATTTGTTTCCAGGTGCAATTCAAAGTGCTGATTGTCACCTTTAAAGCCCTTCATGGCTTGGGACCAGGTTATCTAAGGGACTATCTCTTGCCGGTCACATCTACCCAACCCACTAGAGTGCTCCCCGCACTAGTGAGATAGGAATGTTATAGGTCCCATTCCCTAAAGGATACATCTAGTGGGACCCAGAAGAAGGGCCTTCTCTGTGGTGGCTCCCTCACTTTGGAGCATCATCCCTCCAGAGATTAAACTGGCTCCCATTCTGACACTCATTTGGAAGGCCCTGAAGATGTGATTCCACCAGTGGGCCTGGGGAACTCAGAACAGGATGGAGCCCATTAAATGGCTGATATAAGTATGTGTTGTCGCAAGGGTGGGCGGTGGTGGTTATTTTATCATTTTTCTTTTTTATTATTTTTCTTTTTATTTCTTTTATGTTATGTTTTTATGACCTTGTAAGCTGCCTTGAGTTGCCATGTGCGAGTAGGTGGCAATGTAGATTTTCTAAATAAATAAATATTTTTATGCCTCTTGGAATGTGGCCTTAAATGGTGAACTCTGCAATTGCTCCCAGGTGTCAGAAGAGGGCAACAGGAGCTACAATTCTATGGCCTTCTATGGAAAATCCAGTTAGATTCACTTTGGCTGGAACACCCAGAAAAATTATAAATAGCAAAGTCCATGTCTGCCCCTCTATTATGTTCAATCTCCACAGACTTTCTCTGACAAATTATGCCTGGCTTAAACTGGCAGCTCCCTGACATAAGATTATTGAAAGCTATAATCCTCTTTTTTTATCTAGTATTGCCCAAGTATAGACATATAACACAGATCTTGGATTACATGGATTTGCAAGGAGACAAATGAACTGCAGTACCAGAAGAGAAGATATATAGAAGATGAAAAGGTCAAGCATCTGTTTTTGGCATTTGCATGATATAAAATAAATGCTCATTAAACATACCTTTAAGAAGGATTTGGCTACTCATCATGGCATTCACTCGATTTCTGCTGCAATAACTAAGCAGGTATTCAAAGATAAGAAGCAAGTAGCAATAGTCTGTTGGATGTTTGTTTTGGCCCAGTCTAATACTAAAGAGTGTTTACAAAATTAGGTACCACTTAGCTTGCAGGGGGAGTGACGCCAAATTCCCTTGGTTACCAGACAATTCCATTCTACAACTCTTGACAACAGCAGTGACAGAAGCACAGATCAGACTAGAAACTATGAAGAACAATAGCATAATACAGGAAGAGACAGTTTTACGTAGTGATTAAGGCAATGGGCTAGAAATTGGGAGATTGTGTGTTTGAGTCCTGCTTTGATACAATGTCAACTAGCCCTAGGAAGAAGGCAATGTCGAACTACTTCCAAAAAGTTTGCCAAGAACACTGCCAAGACTAGTTGTCAGGAGTCAACACTGAGGCAAAGGCATTGTAATCATAAATAAAACTACAGGATATCATTGATCTTTCCAATGGTTTTTGCATTCCCAGTATCTCTAAGACACCTTTGGATAAAGGGCTTGGTCTCTGGTCTATGACTGTAATAAACTGAACTGAACTGAATTGAATTGAATAAAAGGCTTGTAGCTTCCCTGACATAAATCATGTGCCATAAGATCTCAACTCTTTCCTTACTTTATGTACAGAATGGCAAAACTATTCCCCTGAGAATTATAATAGGATTGAAAACCAGATAACAGTTTTGTTATCATCATCTCATGTTAATGCAATTTACTACAATTTTCCCCCTCTAAGACCCCATCTTTCCTTTTTTTCCTGCACTAATCATCCCTACTTTATTACCTTATTACCCATACCCTTCATTCTGTGAAGATTCCATGAATATGGATTCTGCCCCTCCACTTGTATATTCTTCCCAACCTCAGCACCCAGATTCAAGTTTTTCTCTTAAGAGATATAGGATATCTCTCAATAACCAGGGGTGGAGCCCTGAATTTTCTGGCAGGGTCCAGGAGAAGTCTTCTCTGCCATGGTTCATGCCCTTCTGAATATCTTGCCCCCCCCAGGGTGACCACTGCTCCCACATGGCTGACCTTCCATAAGGACTTGAAGACCTGACTCTGCCAGTTGGCTTGGGGCCCAGTGGGGTGGGGGTGTCAAGCTGGAGATCATTGATGGGCTAATAGCAGATCCCACTTCACCCCCTGCACACTCTGTTCCCTCCCTCCCCGTCTTTTTACCATAATTTATATATTTTAAATAATTTTAAATTGGTATAATTGTATTGTTTTTAACTTTGTAAGCCATCCAGACTAGCCTTGTGGTAAGATGGGCAACAAATACAGTAGATTTAACAAACAAATGAATACATAAATGGAGCTGATTGAAATGGAAGGAACACCCAGTGTCCTTGTCAAGAAAGATTCTCAGAATGAAACTTCATATCAAGTTCTTATATCTTAGCAACCTTTCTTGAAAGGGAAAAAGAAGGGGAGTCTTGGTGCAGGCTTCAACATACAGCAGGGGTGTCAAACTCAAAGCCCGCAGGCTGGATCCGGCCCATGGAGTACTTAGATGTGGCCTACAGGGCCACCCTGGAAACAGTAAAGAACTGGCTTGCAGTACTTCTGACAGGAAAAATGGAGCTCCCAGGCCTTTTTTTCGGCCGCAATGGCCTCCTGCAGTCCTCTGCCAGCGAAAATGGAGCCTGTTTTCATTGGCAGAGGACTGCAGGAGGCCATTGCAGTTGAAAACGGGCTCTGGGACTCCATTTTCATTGGCAGAGGGCTAGCAAAACAAAACAAAACAAAGCAAAACAAAACAAAACAAAAGGAGAAATGTTTCCCCTTTTGTATTTGAACATGCAAGAAGTGACAGGGAAGGAAAAAGGAAAAGAAGAAAGACAAAGAAAAAGAAGGGAAGATGGGAAGAGAGCAAGGAAGTAAAAATAAGAAAAGAGGGGAAGGAAGAAGAAAAGAGAATGAAGAGGGGAGGAAAAAGAAGAAAAGAAGGAAGGAAGGGAGGGAGGGAGGGAGGAAGGAAGGAGATTATAATGAGGGTGGGTCTGAGGAAAGTCCTGCCTTAGAACTTGGCCACCACAGGTGCCCCTGACATGAGTGACGTTGACTTGGTCATGCCCACCCTGGCCACACACACCCCCCCGAAGTCAAACACAACCCTGATGTGGCCCTCAAGGAAATCAAGTTTGACATCCCTGCCATACAGGGAAGTTAAAACTAGCTTTTAAATCCAATAAGTTTGGATTTAAAAGTTTCACAAATTGTTCTTGGCTACACAGAGAATGATTCAGAATGTAGAGAACTCTGTTAAATATAAAGTAATTTGATGATGGACATTATGTTCAGAATAGTATTTAAGCTGCATCCAAGTACACTTGGTACAGAACATTTGAGTCACATCTTTGTCAGAAGGGAGGGAAGCACCAAACAGAAGCAGCGTGTTTATGCTGAACAAGTGTGCAATGTACATGCGGTGCATTCAAGCACCACAGTGGCATTGTGGTGGCTTCTCAACACAAGGGAGCAGGTCCTCAATGAATTGTTGTTGTTGTTTTTAAATGAAATGAGGGAATTTCTGAAGTCTAAACTAGACAACTAAACATCCTAAAGTGAGGAAAAAAGGAATACTGCCTTTTAACTGAGATCTAAACATATTAGAAAATACTTCTGTTAGAACATAGAAAGAGAATAAATAGCTTTAGACAAATTAGCCTACTAGGTACTGAAATCTACCTGGTAATTTTTGAGAAAATTCTGTTTAGGAAGTAACCTGACACTCCTAATTGCTCTGGTTCTATAGAAAAGAAGGAAGGAACAACAACCTTTTTTCTTCCTCCAGACAAAGACACTTTAAAGAAAGCTGGCCCCTGAAGGAAACATGGTGGGGTAGGGTGGAAGCCTACCTTCCATGTAGATGGGAGCAGAGGATCAGGGATTTCCCATTTGGACAATTATTGATATTAATAATTAATTATTAATAAATAATTAATATTAATTAATGAAATTAATAATTGGAGTTGCCAGAATGGACAAACATCTGGCAACTCCAAATCTCGACTAACAAATGCTCTGTCCTACACGTTGGTAAAAAAAAATCAGTACACCAAATACAAACTAGGCGGATATGACCTCGTTGATGATCCTCACTCTGTCAGGGACCTTGGAGTTCTCATATCAAATGACCTAAGCACCAGAGCTCACTGTAACAGCATTGCCATAAAGGCATTAAGAGTTGTAAATCTAATCTTACGAAGCTTCTCCTCCGGAAATATCGAATTGCTAACTAGAGCATACAAAACTTTTGCTAGACCAATACTCAAATACAGCTCATTAGTCTGGAATCCGCACTACATATCGGACATTAATACAATCGAGCAGAAGTATTTTACGAGAAGAGTACTACATTCCTTTGCTCACAACAGAATACCCTATATCACCAGGCTTGAGATTTTGGGCTTGGCCAACCTTGAACTACGCCGCCTACAGTTAGATTTAAGCGTAGCACACAAAATTATCTGCTTCGATGTCCTACCAGTCAATGACTACTTCAGCTTCAACCACAACAATACAAGAGCACACAACAGATACAAACTCAATGTAAACCACTTCAAACTCGATTGCAGAAAGTACGACTTCAGCAACAGAGTGGTCAATGCCTGGAATGCACTACCTGACTGTTGTTACATCCTCTAACCCCCACTCCTTTAACCTCAAACTATCCACTATTGACCTCACCCCACTCCTAAGAGGTCTGTAAGGGGCGTGCATAAGTGCACCATCGTGCCTACCGTCCCTTTCCTATTGTCCCCATTTATTCGTACCTATTTCCTGAATTCTTAGTCATGTTTATACTTATATCTATTACCTTGTAAGTGATTGACAAATCAAATAAATAAAATAAATAAATAAAATATACCAATTACATCCTAGAAGTGCCTGCAGCTGCCAACAGCTTACACATTGCATTACAGGGGAGACTGTAGACCTCAGAATATATGATTGTAGCATGAAAAAACAGAGTATTAACACAAATCCTCTGGCTGCCTCATAAAGAAATCAATGTATAGTGCAATGTATTAATTTTCTTGCTTAAAAGTCTGTGCTAACCAATTGGCCCCCATCTTCACCTGAATCTTCAATAGATCACTAGAGATGTGCTATGTTCCTTCCTGCTTCAAACACTCTACTATTATCCCAGTGCCAAAGAAGCCCTCCATCAAGGAACTGAATGACTACAGACCAGTTGCTCTTAACATCTGTAATTATGAAAATCTTTGAAAGGCTTGTGCTGTCTCATCTGAAAACCATCACGGATCCGCTGTTAAATCCCATGCAGTTTGTATACCAAGCAAATAGATCAACAGATGATGCTGTTAATATGGCTCTGCATTACATCCTTCAACACCTTGAATCTCCAAATACCTATGCAAGGGTCCTCTTTGTAGACTTCAGTTCAGCATTCAATACCATCATTCCAGACATTCTTGTTAGTAAATTAAACGAACTAGTACTTGAACACACTTGTAAGTGGATCATAAGCTTCCTAACAGACAGGAAGCAGCAAGTGAAACTAGGCAGAATCACATCTGATACCTGTACAATTAGCATAGGGGCCCCCCAAGGCTGTGTGCTTTCTCCACTTCTCTTCTCCCTATATACCAATTACTGCATCTCAAATGATCCATCTGTTAAAATACTGAAGTTTGCAGATGACACAACAATGATTGGTCTCATTCGAGACAACAATGAATCCACATACAGACAGGAGGTTATACAACTTGCCTTGTGGTGTAACTGGAACAATCTGGAACTGAAAACACTCAAAACTGTAGAAATGGTGGTAGACTTTAGAAGAAACCCTCCCATACTATCACCTCTTACAATACTAGTCAACACAGTATCAACAGTAGAGACTTTCAAATTTCTTGGTTCTACTATATCACATGACCTAAAATGGACACCCAACATCAAAAACGTCATCAAAAAAGCACAACAAAGAATGTTCTTTCTGCGCCAACTCAGAAAGCTCAAACTGCCCAAGGAGCTGCTGATACAGTTCTACAGAGGAATTATTGAGGGCTGAAAGTTACCTTGGGGGTTTTCTAGTCCAACCCCTAGCCCAAGGCAGGAGATCTTATATCATTCCAAACAAATGGCTCTCCAATCTTTTCTAGAAAATCTCCCGTGATGGAGTACCCACTGATGGGAGAGAAGCTGTTCCATTAATTATAATTGTTCTCACTGTCAAGAAATTTCTCCTTAATTCGAGGATGGATCTCTCTTTGACCAGTTCCCACCCGTTGCTTCTTGTCCTGTCCTCAGGTGCTTTGGAGAATAAATTAATCCCTCTTCCTCATGACAGTCCTTCAAGTATTGGAAGATGGCTATCATATCACCTGTTAGGTAGGCTAAACAAATTAGTTTCATTAGTCTTTCATTGTATGGTTTAGCCCAGCCGTGGGCAAACTACGGCCCGGGGCCCGGATCCAGCCCGTTCGGCTGTTCTATCCGGCCCGTGGAGCCGAAAGAGCGGAGGGTTCTCTTGCTCTCCCAGAAGGCTACGTGAAGTAATCTAACTTTGAATTTATATTAGTTCACACAAACACTCCATCCATGCTTTTGTTCCGGCCCTCCGGTCCAGTTTAAGAACCCACTGTGGCTCTCGAGTCCAAAAGTTTGCCCACTCCTGGTTTAGCCCCTAGTCATCTTATCATCCTTGTTGCTCTTTACTGCACTCTTTCTAAGGCTTCAGACAGTGGTGGAATTCATTTCATTTATTTGGATTTATATGCCACCCCATCTCCCGAAGGACTCAGGGCGGCTCACATAAAAATATAACGTACAAATGTTAAGAAAGTATTAAACCCAATCCAGATAAACGATAAAATCCCATGTTAAAAGTGCCCAATTAAAAACCTCAATCCCCCTCAATCCAGGCTGGCCTGCAAAAACAGCCAGGTCTTTAGTTTGCGGTGGAAGGAACGCAGGTCAGGGGCCAACCCCAGGGGCAGCTGG
Organism: Naja naja; assembly: GCA_009733165.1. NCBI lineage: Eukaryota > Metazoa > Chordata > Lepidosauria > Squamata > Elapidae > Naja > Naja naja. Next base: position 179,658,369 of record CM019148.1, on the reverse strand, counting down.
TTCCACAGGGTGGGAGCTCCCACAGAGAAGGCCCTACCCCTGGGGCTCGCCAACTGACATTGTCTGGCCAATGGCACCCCAAGGAGGCCCTGCTGGTGGGAGTGCACTGGGCGACTGGAGCTCGATGATGGCAGAAGATGCTCTTGCAAGTACCCCGGACCCAGGCCATGTAGGGCTTTATAGGTCAACACCAGCACCTTGAATCTTACATGGAGAGCAACCGGCAGCCAATGCAGATCGCGCAGGAGGGGTGTAATATGGGAGTATCGGGACACTCCCATCACAACCTGCGCGGCCGCAATTTGTACCAGTTGAAGCCTCCGTATAGCCCGCAAGGGCAGCCCTATATAGAGATCATTGCAGTAGTCGAGGCGGGAAGCAATGAGTGCAGAGGTAATCGTGCGTAGGGCATCTCAGTCCAGATAGGGGCGCAACTGGCGCAACTGCCCCCCTGGCGACAGCTCCCACCTGCTCCTCCATACTAAGCCGTGCATCCAGGAAGACACCCAAGTTTTGCACCCTATCCACGGGGGTAACACCTCTCCCCCCATGACTAAAGATGGAACTTCCTGGACAACCCAAGATGCCGGTATGCACAGCCACTCAGTCTTGGCCGGGTTGAGCTGGAGCCTGTTCCTTCCCATCCAGATCCGTACCACCTCCAGGCAACGGGATGTCACGGAGAGGGCATCACTGAGGTGGTCAGGGGTGGAGATGAAAAGCTGGGTATCATCAGCATACTGATGATACCTCACCCCGAAACCATTATTGAAATTAAATTCAAATAATTTAACAATCGGTTCTCTGACCTAATGACCAACCGGGTGGGCATGACCAGGGGGCATGACAGCACTCAGCCTCCTGCAGCACTCTGCCAGCTAAAATGGGATGCGGGGGTAAATTACAAAATGTGCTTTGCTTCCCAGCAAACAGCAAATTTTGAAGCTCCAGGCAAAGAAGATTCATTTTAGGATGAGTAGGTACAGTTTGCATGTTGGAGGTTCCTAAAGGAACGCTGGGAAACTCTGTATTTTAAAGAACATTTGAGGGAGTGGTACAGATTAGCGCTTCTCTGCCTGAGGGTCTAGAGACCTGGCACCAATCAAAACCCTGTTTGTGAAGCAACTGATCAACACTGACAGGGTAAGCCACTAATATATGAAAATTAGAGCAAACTCCACTCCCTTTTAGTACTGATGATATTACCTAGTTTGGTAATGAAACATCTGCAAGAAAACCATCAAGCTCAGAGAGCACCAAGGACCCCACAGTTCAACCCTGAGCTACAAATATTGTCTTCTATCGATAAACACTTTTTGGTTAGAGGGATTCAGAGCCTGCCTTCTATGAGATGCCTCCCAGTGGATTTCATTCTAAATTTTGATATGATTTCTGTAAATAGGCAATGTAGAATTATAATGGTTGAGTCTTTGATCCTTCATACATTAAAAAAAATACAGAGCTAAGGGATAAACAAATAAAAAACAGATTTGAAAAAAGAAAAGGCACAGGAAAGAAAAAGAGTGAAAGTGTAAGAAAGAAAGAGGAAAAGAAGGAAAACCAAAAAAGAATGACTTCCAACTTTCTTTGGTACGGATATAAGTAAAAATATATCAAAGTCTTACTCTAAGATTAACATTTTTCTACATTATTTCCACAATTCCATATCTAATCATCAAAGCCCCAGATCAACTTTTAATTTCTCACAAAACGTCCAGTAATGGTTCATATCACTTTAATCACTATTTGTTAAGGAAACCACAACTGATTTATTTAATTGACCAAACTCTAAATAAAACAGGAATGGAAAATCCTAAGCTCTAGTGTAAGCCCATGCTTCTCAACTTTGGCAACTTTAAGGTGCATGGACTTCAATTCCCAGAATTCCCCAGGCATCATGAAGTTCGCCCATCTTAAACTTGCCAAGACTGAAAAACGCTGATCTATAGATAGGGATTTTTTCATTCCAAGAGCAATGATAATGCAAAATCTGCACTTCCATCCCATCCCAGAGCAAAGATAATGCAGAATCCCCACTTCCATCCCATTCCAGAGCCATCATAATGCACAATCCTCACTTCCACCCCATCCCAGAGCAAACACCATTCCCTCACTAACCTGCTTTCCAGCTCTGTTCTCCTGCATACAGGGCAACAAAAGAAGACCATGTGACTACCAGTTTAAAAAAACGTTCAGTCAAACCTTCCAACTTCTTGAGTGGGTGGGTGGGGGGAAGATCTCACAAAGTTGGAAGGTTGAACTTTTTTTAAACTGGTAGTCACGTGGTCTTCTTTTGTTGCCCTGCATGCCAGAGAATAGAGCTGGAAAGCATGTTAGTGAGGGAATGGTGGATGCTGCAGGATTTTGCAGGAGGCCATCTAGGCCAAAAATGGGCTGCAGAGGGGGGCAGCCTCCCAGCTGATCGGTGTGGCTGGTCCATTTGCCACCTCCCAGCTGATCAGCGCGGCTCCCAGTCATGCCTCTGCAGCCTCCCCACCCTGAATGGCAACCCTGGTGGACAGGGCGGGGCCAGCCAGTGGTGAGATCAACTGGTTTGCCGAACTATGCAAAAAATTAACAACAGGTTCAGCCAAACCAGCGTGAACTGGCTGAATCCCACCACTGGCCTCAGCATATCTTTTATATTGTTGTGATTAGAACTGGATGCAATATTCCAGGTGTGTTCTTACTAGTGCAGTATAGAGACAGCACGTGTTCACAGCACGTATCACAGCATGTGTTCTTGATGCTATCCCTATCTATGTGCAGTACCTTTCTTTTCTCAGCACTCAATTGCATCTTGTTGGATAGGGCTGTGTTCAAGTCTGTCAAGATCCTTCTGAATTTTGAGTATCTTCCAAAGTGTTAGCAGTTCTTCCCAGCTTGGTGTCATCTCCAAATTTGATGAATGCTCTTTCAAGCCTCTCATCTAGGTTATTTATGAAGATGTTGAAGACTACTGGGGGCCAAGCCAGGACTTTGAAATACCATACTGCATGTTTCCTTCCACATAAATGTAGTTCCATTGAAGACCAGATGATTCAGTGTGGCTGGCCAGCCAACTGCAAATCTATATGGTGGTAGTTTTGTCTATCCCATATTGTTCTAACAGATTTAACAGATAAACAGAGTAGGAAGGGATCTTGTAAGTCATGTAGTCCAACACCCCACCAAAGCAGCAGATCCTACAACATTTCTGATAATGCCACTACAATCTCTTCTTAAAAGCCACCAATGATGAAGCTCCTACAACTTCTGAAGGCAAGCCATTCCATTGGTTGATTGTTCTCAATGTCAGAAAATGTCTCCTTATTTCTAGGTTGAATCTTTCCATCAGTTTCCATCCAATATTCCCTATTTGGCCTTCAGGTGCCTTGGAAAATAGCTTAACCCCTTCCTCTCTGTGGCTGCCCCTCAAATACTGGAAGACTGCTATCATGTCTCCCCTGGTCCTTCTCTTCACTAGACTAGCCATGCCTAGTTCCTGTAACCATTTTCCATATGTTTTAGTCTCCAGTCCCCTAATCATCCTGATTGCTCTTTTCTGCACTTTTTCTAGAATCTCAACCTCTTCTTTATAGTGTGGTGACCAAAACTGGATGCAGTATTCTAAGTGTGGTCTTACTAAGGCTTTATAGAGTGGTATTAGTACCTCACTTGATCTTGATTGTATCCCTCTGTTAAACTTAAGATTGTGTTGGCTTTTTTTGGCTGCTGCTGCACACTGCTGGCTCATATTTAGCTGGTTGTCCACTAAGACTCCAATATCCCTCTCACAGTTACTGCTATTAAGCCTGGTTTCACCCAGTCTATATGTGTACTTTTGTTTTTTCTTGCATAAGTGTAAAACTTTACTTTTTTCTACATTGAATTTCATTTTGTTAAATAGGGCCCAGTGTTCAAGTCTGTCAAGATCCATCTGGATCTTGAGCCTATCTTCTAGGATGTTAGCTATTCCTGCCAGTTTAGTATCAACTGCAAATTTGGTAAAATCCCCTTCTATTCCCTCATCTAAGTTGTTTATGAAAATATTGAAGAGTGCTGGGCCTAAGATGGAACCTTGTGATACCCCACTGCTTACTTCCCTCCATGTAAACATAAACCCATTAAGGACTACTCTTTGAGTAGTTTGTCAGCCAGTTATGAATCCATCTGGTGGTGATGCTATCTATCCCACTTTTTTCTAGCTTACCAAGAAGTAGGTTGTGGTCTACTTTGTCAAATGCCTTGCTGAAGTCTAAGTATATTATGTCCACAGTATTTTGCTGGTCTACTAATTTAGTCACTATGTTGAACAATGAAATAAGTGTGATTTGGCATGATCTGTTTTTAACAAATCCATGCTGACTGCTAGTTATTATTTTATTTGTTTCTAGATGTTGGCACATCTGATTTTTTATTATCTTGTCCAATATGTTCCCAGGTCTGTAGTTTCTTGTAGTTTCTTTTTTCTTTTTTCCTTTTTTGAACATGGGAACCACATCTGCTCTTTTACAGTCCTGTTCCCTGCTGCTCCAGGATTTTTGAAAGATATGGTGCAGTGGTTCTGAGATTACCTCTGCCTGCTCCTTTAGAACTCTGGGATGTACTCTGTCGGGTCCCAGTGATTTGTATTCATCAAGATCAGAAAGGTGTCTGATTACTATTACTATTACTATATTTTTTTTGCTTATTTTAACTTTTATTTCTAGTCTGTCCTTTACAGCAGTGGTTCTTAACCTGGGTGATATTGCCCCCCAGGGGGTGATTTTGTTTTTCAGGGGGGCGATGGAATGAAAAGGGGCAACATGGGGGCAAAGGAACGGAAGGGGGGCAATATGGGGGCAATGGAGTGAGATATATTCGGAGAGAGAGAGAGAGAGATCTATATTGGTAGATAGGTAGATAGGTAGGTAGACAAAAAGACAGACAGGTAGGTAGATAGGCAGGAAGGCAGGCAGGCAAACAGACAGACCTTTTGGATGGATTGATGGATGGATGGACAGATGGACAGACAGAAAGAATGTGAGAGCAGCAGCACTTTGGGAAAGTGGTGGCGGCGGCTTTTCCCAACATGCTGCCGCATTTGAGGTGCCAGTTCAGGTGCAGTACAACAGTCAATGGGGTGAACCTGCAGGGCTGGCGCCTCGAAGGCCCCCCTGCCACCTCTTAGCACCCCTCTGCTGGCCCCCTTGGCCTTGGGGATGCTAAGAGGTGGCAGGGGGGGCACGTCGAATGCAGCCGTGGTGGCACATAACGCACCACCTCTTCCACATTGGAGGCACCAGCTCCAGGGTGTTACTACAGTCAATGGGTGAATCTGCAGGGCCGGTGCCTCGAACGCCCCGCTGCTGCCTCTTAGCGCCCTTCTGCTGGCCCCTTTGGGGATGCTAAGAGGTGGCAGGGGGGCGGTTATATTGGGGGAGGGGGTGATGACAACTTCCTCAATGGCTCAAGGGGGCGATTCTTTCAAAAAGGTTAAGAAGCACTGCTTTACAGTTAAGTTTTTGGTAGGTTGGGCTATGAAGATTGATGCAAAGAATGAGTTAAGCAGCTCTGCTTTTTCTCTGTTGCCTGTTACTTCCTTGCCGCCTTCTCTCTTTAGTGGAACAACTGTTTCTTTGATTTTTTTTCTTGTTATTTATATCTTGGAAGAAACTTTTTAAAAATTATCTTTGACTTTTGTTGCAAGTCTTTGTTTATTCTGAGCCTTTGCTTTCCTGACTTTGTTTTTGCAGATTCTGGCTATCTGCTGATATTCTGCCTTAGATAGGTGTCCTTCTTTTGATTTTTTTTGTACTTGTCCTTTTTGTCTTTCAATTTGTCAGAGAGATCTTTGTGCAGCTATGCTGGTTTCTTCTTCGATTTCTTGTTTTTCTTTTTCAGTGGTATTGTGCTGGACTGGGCTTTTATGATAATATTTTTCAGCATTTCCCAAGCTTCTTGAATTTTTTTCCCCTTTAGAATTTTCATTCAAGGAATATTTCCCAAGTTCTTTCTGAGTTTGAATAAACCGAGTTTGAATAAAACCCTGCATGGCTTAGGACCGGGTATTTGTGGGGAACCCTGCTGCCAGTAACAGCTTCCCAATGTCCCATGCGCTCCCATAGGCAGGGCCTCCTTGGGGTGCCGTTGGCCAGACAATGTCAGCTGGTGATCCCTAGGGGTAGGGCCTTCTCTGTGGGAGCACCCACCCTATGGAATCAACTGCCCCTGGAGCTTCGGGTGGCCCCTGACCTCCGATCCTTCCGTCGTGACCTAAAAACATGGCTTTTCCAACTTGCCGACCCGGACTGATGGGGGTGGGATGGGATTTTAGCAATAATGTTATGAATTTTATTGCCTGGTGAGATTTCAGATTTAATAGTTTCTTAATTTTTGTATTTTCTGTTGCGGCCCCTGACCTCTGGAACCAACTGCCTTTGGAGCTCCGCCTGGCCCCTGACCTCCGCACCTTTCGCCGTGGGCTAAAAACTTGGCTGTTCGATCAACCCGGGCTGTGACCCCCCCCCGGGTGAGGGATAGTTTTAATGGTTTTTAGTTTTTATATTTGGACTTGTAATTTAATTTAATAGTTTTTTAAGTATTTACTGTTTCATGTTTTAACTGTGAGCTGCCCCGAGTCTTCGGAGATGGGGCGGCATACAAGTGCAAATAATAAATAAATAAATAAATAATATTCTTTTATTATTGTAATCCGCCCTGAGTCCTTTGGGAGATAGGGCGGCATAGAAATCTCATTAAATAAATAAATAAATAAATAAATAAATAAATAAATAAATGTCTCTTACTAATTTCTTGCCTGTTTTGACCACAAACCCATTCTGTCACCCATACTGCTGCTTTTTATAGTTGGACTGTTCTTTCATTTTGCATAAGGACAGAGAAGGAATTAAGCAGTTTTGCTTTCTTCCTGTTTCCTAACACTTTCTTGCCACCTTCTTGACCAATCATTAGTTGACTGATCATTTCTTTGACTTTCTTTTTTTTTCTTACATCAAAATAAACCCTTTTAAAAAAAATTGCCATTTATTGCAAACCTTAGTTCATTCTGCGCCTTAGTCTTTCTGACTCCCTCCTTGCAGATTAAGGCTATGTAGAAAGTTAGCACCCACCCCTCTCCTAGAAGAATGAAATATTCTAGAAAATATTTAAAAGGCAGAACATTATATTTCCCTGGATGAAGAAAAGGAGAAACATGTTTTAAAGACAAAGCAGCTTCCTGCAGTCCCTGCCCCCATTCAGCTCCAGGGTGATGGGATTAAGACATGGCCCTCAAGAAATGATAGGATAACCCATCTCACCACATGGCACCTGGGAAGATTGCATTAGCCAGCACTCAGGTGAAGCCATGTGGTCCAGACAGTCTACAAAGTTAGCTAAGACCCCCACCCCTGGGAGTCTGACAGCCAATGGGATACATTTCTTACACAGGAACAGGAAACACTAGGGTGGGGCCCACCAGAGGGTATGAAACCAAAGGACTCTCAGCAGCCCTTCCCTTTTCGCCCAGGAGCTCCAAGGCATGTGGTCCTTTCCACCATTAAACCATCTTCCCAAGCAGCCTCCATGTTTCCAGTGTCTTTTTCCCCACTTGGAACTGAACCCAGAAGGATATTTCTTCCAACAATTTGGCACCCAAGCAGATGGGACTCCAAGTTAACCTGATCAATGGACCTGGTCCAGGTAAGCAGACCCTTGCTGCAGAGACCCATTGAGTCTGTGGGTGTGTTTTCCTGGACCTTGACCATTTGGAACAAAGGTTTTTAAGGGGTTTTGAATGTTGAGCTCAAAGGCTGCTTGGAAAGAAGGTGGGTACCTCTAAAATTTAATTTTATAGCCCAGAAAAGAGTGGGAAATATGTGTGTGTGTGTGAGAGAGAAAGAGAGTTGTTCTTGCTTCCTCTGTGTGTTCTACCAAGAGAGCTAGTATAAATTATATTACTGTTAATAACAATAGTAATCATGCTATTTGTTTAACCAAGTTAATGTACCTTCCTTATATCACTAATCCTTTCATGTATTTCCCTGTTTCTAGCTCCTGTTTTTGTCTGCTAGCCATTGATAAAATAAGTTCCAAGTTTTTTTAAAAAGTCAGTTTCTTCCTTTTCCTTAATCGTAAGTGTTAGCTTATTCTAATCTGGGTGGGATCTCTTAACTTTTCCATTGTGCAAATGCTATTCTCCCTGCAGTCAATACATGTAAAGTACATTCCCTTTGTTATACCTGTCTGGTAGTATGCCCCCAAAAAATGTCTCTGGTTTCAAATCTATATGTTGTTTTATCTTTTTTTTTCAAGCCATGTATGTATTTCTGCCCAATTTTTTTTTCACTTTTTGACATGCCCACCACAGATGATAGTATGAACCAGGTATCTGGTGATATTTCCAACATTTTGCAGATTTATTCTTAAACAACTTTGCTAACCTTGAAGGCAGAAAATGCTATCTATAAAACATTTTATAAAGATTTTATTTGTATGCAGTAGATCCCATAATTTCTGCCATTGATCTAACTCAATCGAATAGCCAAAATTTTTAGAATCTTGCAACATTTTCAAGTTTATCCTTGCTTTTTTCCCTTGCCAAATATATTTTAATATTGTTTAATTTTTCAAAATATTTTTTCTCCAGTTTTATTGGTATTGTTTGGAAGAAATATAATAATCTTGCCAGGATATTCAATTTTATGGTGGCTACTCTTTCCATCAATGATAGTTGTAGATTTTTCCACTTAACCAAATTTGTTTTAATTTGTTGTGCCAATTTATAATAAGTTTCTTGACTACCTGTATACCTATTTTTCTCATTAATTCTTTTTTCTGTATGTCTGTAAACAATTATTTTGATTTTTTTTCTTTATTTATTTTCAGTCCTGCAACTTGACCATATTCTTCTATTTTCCTAATTAGTTTGAGCCCATTTTCTTGTGAGCCTTCCAAGATAAAGATTTAAAATTATTCTCATATTGTTTTTAATCTGTCTCTTAGGCAAAAAGCCATTTTGATCTGAATATATAAATTCATTTAGAAACGTTTTTACTCTCTCAGCCATTATTGAAGCATATATTTTATAGTCAGTGTTCAGTAAAGATATGAGCCTATAGTTTTTATCTGTAATAAATCTGAATCTTCTTTTGGAATCAAAGTAATATTTGCTTCTATCTATGAATTTGGTACCTTTGCATCAATCAATACTTCATTATGGACTTCCAACATTGATGGGCCTAAAGTATCTTGTAAACATTTGTAAAATTCTGCCTGCAGCCCTTCTGGGCTTGGTGTTTTATTATTCTTTTGTTTCTTGATCACTTCTGATAATTCCATCACTGATATTCGTTCATTTAACATAGTTTTTACTTTTTCTGGTACTTTAGGTAATTCCACTTTTTCCAAATATTGTTTAATTTTCTCTTCTGAAACTTTTTCTTGCACATACAGATTTTCATAATAATCTTGAATTATTATTATTTTTTATCCTAATTTCTAATAAAGTTCCTTTCTCAACTCCTGGCTTATTTGCATTTTCAAAAAATAAAGTTCTGTTTAGCATTTTCAGAACACAGGACCTCTGTTAGGGAAAGGAGAGTGTGTGTGAAATGGAATGGAAAAGTGAATGAGAGAGTTGTCACTGAGAGTCACTGAGCAAAGCCTATGAGAGGAAGGGGCCCTTACCTCTGGAAGCAAGCAGAGGTCCTTCCAGACTCTCCCAAGTCTGAAAACTGTGAGCAAGGAAAAGCCGGTAACAGGAGGTGTCTGTACTCACTGCAGGGAGCAGTGGAGTCCTCCCAGGCCTTTTTTTGGTCTGAAAACTGCTAGGCAGGAGAATCCCTACAGGAGGTGTCCATACTCTGATAGGGAACCAGACTCCTCCCAGATTCCTTTTGATCTGAAAACTGCTGGTGGGGCAGTTTTCTCACTAGGAGACTTAGTTTGCCGGGACCCGGCAGGGCCAAAGTGAACCCCACATCAGAAGGGGAACATGGGAAGCTCTAGCTTGAGGGTCATGGTAGGCTCCCCAATGAAAGACTTCCTTGACGCTTGGGATGAATAGAGGCAGTTGCCTGTCCTGGTGGGCATGAAAAAAGAAAAAAGGTTGTGTAAGAAGTGAGCTTTGCTCAGGGATGAAGCTAAGAATTTGGCTAAATAAAGGTACTTAAAAGAAAAGGAAATATATAAATAGGAATATTTGGGGGTTTGTTTGTTTTGTTTATTTTTTTGTTTGTTTGCAACCCTGTGGTTTGTTTGTTAAGATTTGTGCCTTCCCTAATTTAACTGAGATTTATGGTGGGAATGACTAGCGTGTGTATAAACCTCCGAGTTCTGTTCTCTCTCTTTGTCCCCCTTGTTTGTGCATGTGTATATGTCTAAATCTTTGTGCCCTCAAGGAAATTGTAACTGAAAAATATCTCTAATCCAAAAGACAAAAATTTTAAATTGCTACACAAAATTATTAAAAGCACTGAAAGAAAATGCCTTCACCCAGTCTGGTCTGGCCAACTAGACAGAGTGAAGGACACTGAGTTCAGTTCCCTTTCCTTTCTGTGCTTTTAAGAAAAGCCCAAGGTTATGAGCAAATATTTTAAGTTAATTTACAGGAAAAGTTTCATTCTTGCATTTACTGTGTGTTTGAATGATTTAATCTGTCCATCCTTTTCCTGAAGCATGTGAATCCAGTTTTTTTCTTTCTCATCTGTTGTCTCCATTTTGTTGAAACTGAGATCTGTTTAGTAACTGCAATACTGATGTGCTATTTTTCTTCCTCCTCAAACCAGGCCTTCAACTCACCTCCCCAAAATCTCTAATCCTTTTACAATGCCTTTCCTGGTAGAATTACCAGAAAAGGGGGAGGGGACCTTTGTTCTTTGTCTTTCAGCCCTGCCACATGTGGAAACAAGATGCTGCCCTCTAGGGACATTCCATCCATTGGAGCCAATAATTGGGTTTGGATCCAGCCTCCAGTGAAAGTCATTACAGCAACCAGAGTGGGGCAGACCTTCCCAAGCCTGACTGACCACCCATACTACCAGGCCAAGCCTATGCCATCAGAGACATGAAGGAAAGGACCCTAAGATGGACCAGTAAAAAACTAAAAGACTCTTTTCAATCCCCAGAAGACAGTTAGAAAGATTATGGGGAGGGTGGAAATTCATTGTAATTGAAAATTCATTGTAATGGGTTTTTTTCCTTGTATCATCTATATTGTAATCAGTCTAATGTACTCATATAAGGATTGTATTTGGGAGTGGCTGGTTCAGCAAGTTCTGAACACCTTGAACTTCTGTCTGGTGGGAGGGAAAATTGTCCAGCATGTTTGTATTGTCTGTATTGTAAAGTAGCTGCATACACAAGCATACACATAGAGACACACCATTCAGAATTAGACAGAGGTTATTCTCTTCACCTACCTCCACACAAAGCTGCTCCTAGCTTCCTTTTTAATGTGTTTTTTTCTTTATTGTGTTTTTTTGTTTTTTGTTTTGCTGCTCTGTGGCACTAAAGCCCAAGAAGTCATATCTCCCTGCTAATCCCATGGCGGAGAGGGCATCCCTTTCAGGCAATTCCTCACTTGAAGAGATAGCAGAAAAGAGATCTCCAAACCCAAGCCCTGACTGTGACTCACAAATGATGCTGCCCACTGCCCAGTAAAGCAGGATATGTTGCACTGGTGGTCTCATGAGTAGGTGTCCTAGGGCTCATTGTGTGTAATTTTAAAAATACTAAATACCTTGGATTGCACACTGGTTAACCTCAATCTAGTTTCATAACCCCTGGACACTAAGAGCTAGGGTGTGTTAGTAACCAACCCTTGTAAATGGGCAGCCTGTAATTTAAAGGCAAACCATGGCTGTGAAGAATGTAGGGGCTTGTGCTTACAACCTGACTGTAAACTCACAAAAGTACACCAAATATCTGAAAATAATTGGCATGAAAAAATTGAATACTGTAAATTTCTTTCCAGAACGTTTCCCAGGCTGCTAGACTTTCATGGTTGAAAGCTTTTTGGGAGCCACTGAAAGAATCCTTTTCTGTTGCCTCTATCAATGCCTTCCTCTTTGCGTCAGAAAAAGTAAAAGCACCCATCAAGTCTCCCTGATCTGATCATTTTTAAAAATCTTTTGCTAATAACATGTGTGTCCCACCCACATATTTTGGCAAAAAGGGGGGATATTGTAGAAAGTTAGCACCCACCCCTCTCCTAGAAGAATGAAATATTCTAGGAAATATTTAAAAGGCAGAATATTATATTTCCCTGGATGAAGAAAAGGAGAAACATGTTTTAAAGACAAAGCAGCTTCCTGCAGCTCCCTGCCCCCTCTTCAGCTCCAGGGTGATGGGATTAAGACATGGCCCTTAAGAAATGATAGGATAACCCATCTCACCACATGGCACCTGGGAAGATTGCATTAGCCAGCACTCAGGTGAAGCCATGTGGTCCAGACAAAGTCTACAAAGTTAGCTAAGACCCCCACCTCTGGGAGTCTGACAGCCAATGGGATACATTTCTTACACAGGAACAGGAAACACTAGGGTGGGGCCCACCAGAGGGTATGAAACCAAGGGATTCTCAGCAGCCCTTCCCTTTTCACCCAGGAGCTTGCAAGGCATGTGGTCCTTTCACCATTAAACCATCTTCCCAAGCAGCCTCCATGTTTCCAGTGTCTTTTTCCCCACTTGGAACTGAACCCAGAAGGATATTTCTTCCAACAGCTATTTGCTTGTATTCTGTTCTGACCTCTGTATATATCATCTGGATGGCCACTGTGAGAAAGTGTTGGATAAAAAAGGGGCTGGATACAGCAATATGATTTTTAAATTCTGGTGACCTTTTTTTAGTTTTAAAGGAAGATTCCCTTAACTCCCCTAAAGAAAGTAGTAATAATATATTGCCCACCAAGACTCTTAGTGGAGAAAGCCTAAAATCACCTGATATTCAGTAGATGTCACTGTTGTTCTCTCCAGCAAGCAAAGCAGCCAAGGAATTTCTGAAGCCTTTGCTTAAGTTTTCCCTGGTATTAGCTTCTTTTTGAATCTATTTACTTTGAGTACTTTAATATAACTGTGCCTAAGAAGGACACAATATTTGCTAACTCCTGTCTCTTCTGTTATAATAAAGCCATCTAAAACAAATATAGAAAGCTAAAAAGTTGATCTGTTGATTTGATTGCAAAGAAATTATCAGAATGCCCTTCAACTATGTCTAGAAACACACAGAGATTTTCCATATTTTTCTCTGTATAAGGTGTAGGGATAAGGGGATGCAGGAGACTGAAGATCTTACACCTTGTACTCTGTTACCCCAGCAGAAACTTTGCTTACATTATATTAATTAGAAACTGCAACAGGTGGGAGAAATTGCTGCAATCTCTGGCCAACTATATCATCAAATGACTCACTTAAAGGGAATCCTTGTAAGCCTCATCTACTAAACTGTTGTTATGGGATATATTAACAAAAGCAAATTTGACGGGTAAGGGTTATTGGGGAAGACATGGGGAATTTGAAGAACATTTTGCATTTGCAAAAGGGTACAGCTCTCCCACAACTTACTCAGATAAGTTAATTCCCATTGAATCTGCTGACCACAGTGAAAAATAGTGCAAGAAAGAAAATGCACCAGTAGGATTAAAGGAAAACAATATTTTGCTAAGATCCACTTATCAGCTGCAAGAAAGTGCAATAAAAAGGAGAGAAGTAATACAAGCCACCTTACTTTTATTGACTTGTATTACTTCTCTCCTTCTTTATATGCATGTATGCATGATGTCTCATGTTGAGTGACGCTACCCGGTCGTGACAAGTTAGAAAAGTTGGATCAGATAATAGAGTAAATGACAAAATAACAGAATAGAGTTGGAAGTGTCCTTAGAGGTCATCTAGTCCACCCCCTATGATTGCCTGGCCAGTTTTCCCTGCGGCCAGTCAATGCGAGAGACCCTGCATCATTCCAAAAAATATGGCTGTCCAATCTCTTTAAAAGCTCCAGTGGTGGAGCAATCACAATTTCTGGAGGCAAGTCATTTCACTGATTAACTGTTCTCACTGTCAGGAAATTTCTTCTTAGGTCTAGGTTGGATCTTTCCTTGATAAGTTTTCATTGGTTACTTCTTGTCTTGCCTTCAGTTGCTTTGGAGATGAGGTTGACCCTCTCTTTTCTGTGAAAGCTCCTGAAATACTGGAAGGCTATCATGTCACCTCTAGCCCTTCTCTTCTTTAGACTAGACATATCCAGTTCCTGCAATGGTGTGTTTTAGCCTCCAGTCCCCTAATCATTTTATTTGCTCTTGTCTGCACTCTTTCTAGAGTCTCAACATCTTTTTTGTATTATGGAGACCAAAACTGGATGCATTATTCCAAGTGATCTTACTAAAGCAGTATAAAGCAGTAGTATCACTGCGCATGATCATGATACTATCCCTTTGTTCGAACTGCATTGGCTTTTTTGGCAGTTACAGCATACTGCTGGGTCATAATTAAGTGGTTGTCCACTACGACTCCTAAATCCCTTTCACAGTTACTCCTGTTGAGCAGGTATCACGTATTCTATATCAGTGGATTCATATCTAAATGTAAAACCTTGCTTTTCTTACCAGAAAATTTATGTTGTTGGATAGGGCTCAGTGTTCAAATCTGTCAAAATCTTTCTGGATCTTGAGCCTACCTTCTAAAGCAGTGGTTTATTGCCTTCACCTATTTGTTTTATTTGGGTACATATAAATAAAGTGAATAAATTAGTAGACCAGCAAAATACTGTGGACATAATATACTTAGACCTCAGCAAGGCATTCAACAAAGTAGACCACAACCTACTTCTTGGTAAACTAGAAAAAAGTGGGCTAGATAGCATCACCATCAGATGGATTCATAACTGTCTGACAAACCACACTCAATGAGTAATCCTTAATGGGTCTTTGTCTACATGGAGGGAAGTAAGCACTGGGATGCCACAAGGTTCCGTCTTAGGCCCAGTACTCTTCAATATCTTCATAAATGATTTAGATGAGAGAATAGAAGGGGAATTTACCAAATTTATAGTTGATACTAAACTGGCAGGAATAGCTAACACTCTAGAAGATAGGCTCAAGATCCAGATGGATCTTGACAGACTTGAACACTGGGCCCTATCTAACAAAATGAAATTCAGTTTGGAGAAAAATAAAGTCTTACATTTAGGCAAGAAAAACCAAAAGTACACATATAGTCTGGGTGAAACCAGGCTTAATAGCAGTAACTGTGAGAGGGATCTTGCAATCTTAGTGGACAACCAATTAAATGTGAGCCAGTAGTATGTGGCAGCAGCCAAAAAAGCCAATGCAATCTTAAGTTGCATTAACAGAGGGATACAATCAAGATCAAGTAAGGCATTAATACCACTTTATAAAGCCTTAATAAGACCACACCTAAAGTACTGCATCCAGTTTTGGTCACCACACTATTAAAAATATGTTGAGACTCTAGAAAAAGTGCAGAGTATTAGAAGTCTGGAGGCTAAAACATATGATGAACGGTTGCAGGAACTGGGCATGGCTAGTCTAGTGACGAGAAGGACCAGGGGAGACATGATAGCAGTGTTCCATTATTTGAGGGGCTGCCACAGAGAGGAGGGAGTCAAACTCCAAAGCACCTGAAGGCCTTACAAGGAATAATGGATGGAAACTGATGAAGGAGAGATTCAACCTAGAAATAAGGAGAAATTTTCTGACAGTGAGAACAACCAACCAATGGAACAGCTTGCTTTCAGAAATTGAGGGAGCTTCATCACTGGAATCTTTCAAGAAGAGACTGGACTGCCATTTGTCAGAATTGATGTAGGGTCCCCTGCTTGGGCGGGGGGTTGGACTAGATGACCTAGAATGCCCCTTCCAACTCTGTTAATCTGTATCTGTATATTCTTGATAGACTTTGTCATTGTTTTTAAAGAAAACAATGATAGAAAACACTTTATTTTTTTCTCTCAGCAAGTTTCTCTGAGTTCTGTATTCAACACTAGCAGAGTTGGCCCAACATATTAAAATGGCTTAAAAGTTCATTTTTTATACTCATTCAAATCTGATTTAAAACTTTGGGTTCCATCCAATGTCTGCAGATGTTATTAGAACAAACAAACACAGATAATTTATGATGCATGGTCTGAAGCTAATCTGTGCACAATATGTGAAACTTTGGTAATTCTTGTTCTGTGGAATATAAGGAGTCTTTTAGCAGTTGATGTTTGCAATAGGCAGTGACATAAAAAGAGAATATCCAATGGTATCAATAAAAAAGAATTCTGCACATAATTTGCATTATTACATAGCTGCAGTAGCAGTAGAAAAATGTGGTTAGCAATTTTGATAGAAAAATAGAAATCATCAACCCGAAATACATAGGATTCAGTAGTTGCCACTGCATATGTTCTCTGTTCTGTTATTAGCTCTAAGGAGTCCATTTGGAGCTATTGTATAGGAAAATAAATGTGCCATTTTATTCCTAGCTTAGTTGAACAAATTATTCTTATTCATTGAAATCTTCACTTCTTGAAATCTTGACTTTAATGGGAACCAGGATTAATTAATAGTGTAATCGTAGCATTATCCTCAGGATTTTATAGTATAATCTCATGACCTCTAAGGCAGCCGTAGGAGTAGTTTCCTTCACTGAGGTCAGAAGACAGATCCTTTGGACTTCTTTATTAAGCTCCATGGCCAGTTTTATGGCTATCCAAAAAGCTTATAGAGGTGTGGCAGGTTCTCAAAAAGTGGGGTGTTCAATGCTCCTAGTTCTCCCTTTTTGTAATTCATAAATTTTCTAAAAGCAGCATAGAAAGTGCCTTTTCCTTGTATTGAAGATATATTACATGCTAAGCTACCTCAAGTCCAACCTAGTAACTCCACATCCTTGTTATCCTAGATAGGTATTTTCCAATTTATATGACATTGGGCTGTACAGTTCGTAGAATATTTTCTATAAGCCATACTTTTTATAAGTTTTTTTTTCTTTGTTCATAGATATGAAATAATAAATAGCACAATAAAGGAAAGATTTGTTCGCACCAAAATCACAAAACTATTCTGATTTTTAAAGCTGCCGTAACCATTTAAAAGAGAATTCTGTCTTTTTTGCACATTATTACAGAATTAAAACACAAGAGTTCATATTTTTTACATTTCTTCATCAACTTTTCCCCATTTATTTTATTTTTTTCCACTTCTGGAATTGAGTAGAAACTTGGTCAGCTATAGCAAGAATAATCTGCACACTGAGAAGAAATACAGAGATGCAGTTTGTGACTTTGCTTCAGGCTTGGTTAGAAAAAGGCTTTGTAGTAAAGTGAAATTTGAGAGGGCCTGAATTCATCCAAAATGTGACAGGAACTTTCAGAAAGCTAGTTGGTGATTTACCTTTCTTGTCTGGAAAAGAGAAGAAAAAAATGGTAGTCTGGGAAAGAAAGGAAAAACACTCCTGAGATATGCTCATAGTTCAGTCTTATTTGTCTTGGCATTTTCTTATTCAAATAGTTCACATGGAATTTTGGAGGGGATTCTCAGAGAGCTTGAAATGTTAGTACACAAAATACAGGAATCATTCTATAAAAACACAGGAAAGGGGTTTGCTGATCATGAATTGTATGGTTCTACAATATTTGGATTTGGTCTTCAAAAGTGCTTTTGTGCACATGGGAGAGTAAATCTAATATCTGTCTCCAACACTTTCAAATTACTCCATGGTTTTTCCTGGGATCATGTGACTGACCTCTACAATCGCTGTGCAATCCTAGAAAGCAGCATGGTGAGTTTGTGTGCTCTATTTATACTTCCAGGACAGTGGTGGGATTCAATTTTTTTTAAACTACCGGTTCTATGGGCGTAGCATGGTGGGCGTGGCAGGGGAAGGATACTGTAAAATCTCCAGTCAGAGGTGATATTTGCCAGTTCTCCAAACTACTCAAAATTTCCGCTACTGGTTTTCCAGAACTGGTCAGAACCTGATAAATACTACTTCTGTTCCAGGAGCTTTGAAGCACATGTATAAATGGAAGCACTGTGTAGTCATATTGTGTCGGTCATAAGGCGACCTACTGAGGGCTTCGCAGCTGGCAAGCAGACAGCTTGTTAGCTATGATAGGTCCTAATAGCACCACCACCATTTTACTGCCAATGACAAGGAACCATGATACGTAATTTGGTTCAGTGAAATCAGTTCCTTAGAACAAGGTTTGCCTTACAGATGGTAGCACCAACATTTCAGAAAGCAGACATTTCAAAATGCCACTCTTAAAAGTTTTCCCATGTTACTTGAAATCAGTGTATCAAACAATGACCCCCTCAGAAAAAGATTTTGCATGATAAAGGTAGCCCTTCTCAGTGCCCTTTTGATTAGTTCTGTCTTGATGTAAATCTATTTGGTCCTAAAGTCAATTTGGCTCTTTTGACATAACAGACTATATATCAGTAATGTCCTCACCAATTGCTTTCCTTTGAGTGTGTTGGAGTGTAAGCCATGAAAATTGTTTGTTTTGCTGATCCAAATGTATTTCAAATAGTACTGAGCCAAATGGATTTTAATTAGTATCCTTAAATTAATGTCTCGGTTTTATTTTTCAAATTGCCAATCTCCTCAGGGACATTTCCATTTTTTAAATTCCAGGTGTACAGGACCACCAGCTAGATGGAACAAATTCAAACCAAGTCGTTTGCTGTGTGTGTGTGTGCGTGTGTGTGTGTGTGTGTGTATAAACCTCCTCAGCAAACATGGGTCCCTCTGGACCCCTGGGTGACTGTAGATACAACCGGGCACAGGTGCTGCACATTTTCTTGGCTTTTCTAAGTAGGGCAAGAACATCTGGCTTTTCATATCCGCCACTCTGAAGTCATTAATTACTTCCAGTTGTCAGGAAATAAAATAAATATTTCTGCCATGAAGGAGCTTTGATGGGAGTGGTACAAAAAGGAAAAACAAAAAGCCTGAGTGACACTTGTAAACCAAAAGAGGCTGTAGCATTTTCTGAAATTTTACCATTTAAGTGGCTTTCAGAGGGTTTCTGTTAAGTTTTCATGAAGAGTCAGACACGGAGTGCTTCAGTGAAGAGTTTATTAGTGACTACAGCTCATAACAGACCCGGTTTGGCTGGGCTGCGGCTGCTACTTATAGCCAGCAGCTGCAGTTGCCAGCCAATCAGAGTGCAGGATTTTCCCGCACTTTTTAAACCAATCATTTCTGACATTTTACAAGAACAGTTCAAACTAAACCAATGACATTCAAACCTGCATACATAACACCCCTCCCCACTAGGTTCAGTCCATACTCAAACCCCAACCTATCTAATGTATTCTTTTAAATAGGTGGGGCTCTTATGTGTACGTTGAGACCTTCGTGGTTCAGAAGTTTTAATGTTCTCACCCAGCGAGAGAGGAAATGTGTCTGTTAACATTTCCCTACTAGGGCTTCCAGTGAAAGAAGACCCTGTTTGATTGTTACAATCTGGTCTCTCCTCCCAACCCATCTCCAACCCAATGTCAGCACCCAAGTCAGGTAGTGATATGCACTCTTCCACTTGTAAGGATGGATTTTGCCATTGTGACAGGTTTTGGGGTGGTTCCTGTCATAATGGCTCATTACACATGGGGTTGATTCTTGCTTGCTGATTATCCTCATGCTCCTCCACTTCCCCCCTAGAAAAGGCATTAGGTATGGGAACTAGAGAGGAACAATTGCGATGTTCCTGAAGTAATCTGGATCTAAGCTGATCAATGTGCCTGCTCCAGAGGACACCATCCTCTGTTTGCACCCTGTAAGAACGAGGGCCTGTGATTTGAGTTATTTCAGCAGGAATCCATGAAGGTTCACCCATAAGGTTCTTAGCATAAACAGAATCACCCACACTGAACGTGTGAACTTTGCTAGTGGAATCTGGTGGTGCGTTGGGTGCGTAAGTGGGATGAAGGCGGTCAAGGGGAGACCTAAATTTCCTACCCATCAACAACTCTGCTGGGGATAAGTTAGTTGATGAGTTAGGAGTGATGTGCTGAACACTAAGAAGTTTTTCAACTTTCTCAGTGATGTCCCCAGGACCCAATTGCTGAAGCTTTTCCTTGGTAAAATGTACCATGCGTTCAGCCCAGCCGTTAGCCGAAGGGTGCCCAGGGGCAGTCAGGGCATGTCTGATACCCTGTTGTGCTAGATAGGATTCAAAAAGGTTGGATGTAAATTTAGGGCCATTGTCAGAGACAAGAACATCAGGTAACCCGTGGGTTACAAAAAGCTTTTAAAGCTGCTTGATGACAGCATCAGTTGTGGTGGATGCCATAGGGATGACCTCTAGCCATTTGGAATATGCATCTACTATAATAAGGAAGGTGTGCCCTCTGGTAGGGCCAGCGAAATCAATGTGAATCCTAGACCATGGGCCCCTAGGACATTCCCATTCCTGTGTGGGGGCGAGAGGTGGGACAGGCCTGACTACCTGACAGTCGGGACAAGATGCAACCCAGTTTTCAACCATTTTGTCAATACCTGGCCACCATACATAACTCCTGGCCAATCCCTTCATCCTTACAATCCCAGGATGACCCTCATGTAACATTTCCAAAACCTCTCTTTGCAGTTTTGCAGGAATAACCACCCTGCTACCCCACAAAATACATCCTCTTAATACAGATAATTCAGTTTGCCTGAATTTAAAAGGTTGGGCAAGGTGAGGTAGATCTTGAAAAGGCCAACCTTTCTTAATCCAGCCTATAACAGGAGCCAATAAAGTGTCTTTGGCAGTCTCTCTGGCAATTTCAGCAGTGTGTACTGGAAGCTTGGCAACAGTTTCTAGGAAAAAGGTGTGCAACTCAAGTTCAACGTCCTCAGTGTGAAACGGAAGTGGGCAGCGACTCAAGGCATCAGCATGGCCAATGTCTTTGCCAGGCTTGTGGATGAGCTTGTATGAATAAGCAGCAAGAAATTCAGTCCATCTCAGCATTCTTGGTGACAGGATAGTGGGTGTAGGTTTGTCTCCTGCCACAATGCCTAACAAAGGTTTGTGATCTGTGACAATGGTAAATGTTCTCCCATATGGTAAATGTACATTTAATGGTAAATGTTCTCCCATGGAATTTCTTGACAGCTGCAACAATTGCCAATGCTTCCTTGTCCAATTGGCTGTAATTCCTCTCTGCTTTGGTCAAAGTGCGAGAGTAAAATGCAATAGGGGCTTCCCTCCCGTTGGGAAGCCTGTGGCTCAAACCCCCCACTCCAAAAGGGGATGCATCACAAGTCAGTACAACAGGCAAATTCTCAGAGAACTGTATCAGTACAGCATCAGACGTGATTAGTCTTTTAATATTGTTAAATGCTGATTGTTCCTTCCTGCCCCAGACTCAAGCAGATTTTTTGTCCAGTAGTCTGTGTAATGGTTCTGCAATGGTTGCCTTCTGAGGGAGGAACATGTGATAAAAATTAATAAGTCCAAGGAAGGCTTGCAAATCTGTTTTGCATTTTGGTCTAGGGGCTTCTTTGATTGCTTGAACCTTGGCATCTGTAGGGTGGATGCCATGCTTGTCAATCATGTAGCCCAAGAACTCAACCTTGTCAGTTCTAAGAGTGCATTTTCTTCCTTGACTTTTAACCCCGCTTTCTTGAATCTGGTAAGGACTTCTCTGAGTCTCTCTTGTAATTGAGTGTCATTTTCAGCAGAGATTAACACATCATCAAAGTAAGGTACTACCCCTGGCAGTCCTTGGAGCATCCTTTCCATAAGGCTTTGGAAGATGCCTGGTGCCACGCTTACTCCAAACTGTAACCTTTTACATTTGAAGGCACCTCTATGAGTCACAATGGTTTGGGCCTCTGCAGTGGCATCATCAACTGTTAATTGTTGATATGCCTGGGCCAGATCCAATTTGGCAAAGACTGTACCCCTGCCAAGTGAATGTAATAAATGATGCACCACTGGAACTGGATATGCGCTCTGTTGAAGCGCATGGTTCAATGTCCCCTTATAATCTCCACAGATTCTTACTGACCCATCAGTCTTGACTGGTGTGACTATGGGTGTCTCCCATCTGGAGTGGTCAGTGGGCTCTAAAACTCCTTGAGCTATTAGTTTATCTAATTGTGCATCAATTTTTCCTTTAAGGCAAATGGGACCCTTCTGGGCTTTAAACAAATTGGGGGCACCTTGGGATCTAGGTTGAAAGTGATAGGGGTCCCCATATACTTGCCCAATCCGTCGCTGAAGACCTCTGGAAACTCAGACTTCAAGGCCTCCTCCCATTCAGTGTTGCTCACGCGATTGATGCCAGTCACCTTGATGCCTAATGGATTGAACCACTCAAGTCCCAGCAAGCTTGGGCGATCCTTGTCCACAATGGTCAGGGGCAAACGTTTGGTGTGGCCTTTGAACTTCATGTTGAATTCTCTTGTTCCAACTACTGGAATCTTGTTCCCTTGGTAGTCTTTAAGAGTCAGTGCTTGCTTCTGGAAATGTTTTTTCTGAATGTTTGGGAGTAGTCTGTGAATAGTGTCCCATGACACCATAGATAAATAGGAGCCTGAGTCCACTTCCATTTGGCAAGGCCTTCCTTCAATTAGTACTTTCACATGTACTTTTCTGTTTCTTAAGGATGAAGAATGACCAATGGTGACTGTTTGATGAGTTTCATTCTTCCCATTTGCTTCTGTGTTGCGCCCCATTTTCTCACTGAAGTTGTTAGGCTTGAATTCTTTGTCAGGAAACTTTCTTCTGTGGGGTGGAGTTCTGGATGATTTGCAGACTCTTGCTAGGTGACCTCTTTTTTCACAACGGAGGCAGATGGTATCAAGAAACTTGCATTCAGTGCGGGGTGGCTTCCCCACAACCTCTGCAGTAAAAATCTTGCCTCTTTCTTCCCAGGTCTTTCTTTTTCCTCTCCATTCTGAGTCTATAAATTCCTTCCTCCACCTCACTACAGTCTGACTCAGAATCTATTTGCTCGCAATGAGTTGTTGTGGACTTTTCCACATCAGGATGGCTTGAGGCCTTGTTAATTTTCTTCATGGCTGCTGCTGAGGACTTGGTGGCTTCTGCTGAGGAGGCCTCTTCTATGGCTGCCTTCAACGTGATCTTAGGTTTTAATAATAATTTGCTCTGAAGCACCTTGTCTTTGAGGCCTAGAACAAATCAATCACGCATGGCCTCTTCCAAGTTGTTAAACTCGCATGCACCCCCAATGTCTCTTAAACTTGCCACGAAGCCGTTAACGTTTTCGTTTTCCCCTTGATCCCGACGGTAAAACTCGTGTCTCTTAATGAGGCACGATACTTGTGGGGTGTAATGGGCTCTTAAAAGCTTTTCTAAATCAGGCCATTCCATTACCTTCATGTCTGCAGCTCCCGCCAATGCCTTCGCCATCTTGGAAACTGCCGGACCGCAGTGCGTGAGAAAGACCACCCTCTTCTGCTTCTTGGAAATGTCGGCGAGATCGTTTCCCTCCAAATACATTTGGAAACGATCTGCGTACGAGTCCCAGTCTTCTGCCGTCGGATCGAACGGGGCTGGGGGGGTGTTCAGTGCAGCCATCTCTCTCAGCTTGTTTTCCGCATCATCTTCTCTTCAGGAAGGATCCCACCTTCGTCGCCAGTGTTAAGTTTGCATGAAGAGTCAGACGCGGAGTGCTTCAGTGAAGAGTTTATTAGTAACTACAGCTCATAACAGACCCGGTTTGGCTGGGCTGTGGCTGCTACTTATAGCCAGCAGCCGCAGTTGCCAGCCAATCAGAGTGCAGGGTTTTCCCCACTTTTAAACCAATCATATTTGACATTTTACAAGAACAGTTCAAACTAAACCAATGACATTCAAACCTGCATACATAACAGTTTCGATTATGAGAAAGCTTTGCAGATGTCTGAACCTTGGGATTGTCATTTGAATTTGCATGACAAGAGGGAGAAGTCTAGCTAAGTGATTTGCCTCACTC
The DNA here is from genome assembly GCA_009733165.1 of Naja naja. NCBI lineage: Eukaryota > Metazoa > Chordata > Lepidosauria > Squamata > Elapidae > Naja > Naja naja. The sequence goes on along the minus strand of CM019148.1, from coordinate 179,634,472 downwards.
TGTTTGTTTGCCACAAGGGCCATCCTATCCTTTGTAGAGTCCATGTAGGCTATGCCCATTGTCGGCAAGGACCTGAAAAAATATGAAATCCACAAGTTTAATCTTTCCACTCAGGCCCAATAAAAATCAGAAACCACTTCTTTATTTCTCTGATCTCAGTGCCACCCCTATTACACGGTAGTACTTGAATTAGGGCATAGCTGTCAAACTCGTGGGATCACATTGCCATCACGTGACGTTTTTTGATGTTTTTCCCACTTGCGGAGCTGGGGTGGCCGTGGCCTGTGCATGACGCATCTGGCCCACGAGCCACCAGTTTGACACCCCTGCATTAGGGTATATTAGATTCCTTACCTCAGGCCTTTAAATGCCTTTTTCCTTCTGAATGTGGTTTGTTCTTAATGGCATCTATATGGAAAACATCTAACAGGGATGTGGCTCGTGCTGATAAATTTTGTATTTCATCAGCTAAAGAAACAGTAACAGAATAACAAAGTTAATAACAAAGTTATTAACAATCCTTGGAGATCTTAGTCCAACTCCCAACTCAAGCTCAACCCTATACCATTCCAGTTAAATGACTGTCCAATTTCTTCTTAAAAACTTCCAGCAATGGAGCACCCACAACTTCTAGAGGCAAATCATTCCACTGATTAATTGATCTCACTGTCAGGAAATTTCTCCTTAGTTCTAGGTTGAGTCTCTATTTTATTAGATTAGATTAACAGAGTGGGAAGGGACCTTGTAGGTCATCTAGTCCAACCCCCACCCAAGCAGGAGACCCTACACCGTTTCTGACAAATGGCAGTCCAATCTCTTCTTGAAAGCCTCCCACAACTTCCAAAGGCAAGCTGTTCCATTGGTTGATTGTTCTCACTGTCAGAAAGTTTCTCCTTATTTCACAGGTTAAATCTCTCCTTCATCAGTTTCCATCCATTATTCCTTGTCTGGCCTATAGGTGCTTTAGAAAATAGCTTGACCCCTTCTTCTCTGTGGCAGCCCCTCAAATATTGGAAGACTGCTATCATGTCTCCCCTGGTCCTCCTCTTCACTAGACTAGCCATGCCTAGTTCCTGTAACCATTTTCCATATGTTTTAGTCTCCAGTCCCTAATCATCCTGATTGCTCTTTTCTGCACTTTTTCTAGAATCTCAACCTCTTCTTTATAGTGTGGTGACCAAAACTGGATGCAGTATTCTAGGTGTGGTCTTACTAAGGCTTGATAGAGTGGTATTAGTACCTCACTTGATCTTGATTGTATCCCTCTGTTAAACTCAAGATTGGGTTGGCTTTTTTTGGCTGCTGCTGCACACTGCTGGCTCATATTTAGCTGGTTGTCCACTAAGACTCCAATATCCCTCTCACAGTTACTGCTATTAAGCCTGGTTTCACCCAGTCTATATGTGTACTTTTGTTTTTCTTGCATAAGTGTAAAACTTTACTTTTTTCTACATTGAATTTCATTTTGTTAAATAGGGCCCAGTGTTCAAGTCTGTCAAGATCCATCTGGATCTTGAGCCTATCTTCTAGGATGTTAGCTATTCCTGCCAGTTTAGTATCAACTGCAAATTTGGTAAATTCCCCTTCTATTCCCTCATCTAAGTTGTTTATGAAAATATTGAAGAGTGCTGGGCCTAAGATGGAACCTTGTGATACCCCACTGCTTACTTTCCTCCATGTAAACATAAACCTATTAAGGACTACTCATTGAGTATAGTTTGTTAGCCAGTTATTAATCTATCTAGTGGTGATGCTATCTATCCCACTTTTTTCTAGCTTACCAAAAAGTAGGTTGTGGTCTACTTGTCAAATGCCTTGCTGAAGTCTAAGTATATTATGTCCACAATATTTCGCTGGTCTATAATTTAATCACTATGTTGAAGAATGAAATAAGATTGGTTTGGCATAAGCTGTTTTTAACAAACCCATGATGACTGCTAGTTATTACTTTATTCATTTCTAGATGTTGGCAGATCTGTTTTTTTGTTATCTTTTCCAGTATCTTCCTGGGTATGTATGTTAGGCTGATTGGTCTGTAGTTTTCTGGGTCTGGTTTCCCCGCTCTTTTTTGAAGATGGGAACTACATCAGCTCTTTTCCAGTCCTCTGTTAGGTCCCCAGTTCTCCAGGATTTTTGAAAGATGTGGTACAGTGGTTCTGAGATGACCTCTGCCAGGTCCTTTAAAACTCTGGGATGTAATCCATCAGGTCCTGGTGATTTGTATTCATCAAGATCAGACAGGTGTCTGATTACTATTACTCTTACTATTTTTTTTGCTTATTTTAACTTTTATTTCTAGTCTGTCCTTTGCAGTTATGTTTTTGGTAGGTTGGGCTATAGTTTCTTTTTGCGTGAAGACGGATGCAAAGAATGAGTTAAGCAGTTCTGCTTTCTCTCTCTTGCCTGTTACTTCCTTGCTGTCTTCTCTCTTTAGTGGACCAACTGTTTCCTTGATTTTTTTTTCTTGTTATTTATATGTTGGAAGAAACATTTTTTTTTAAATTACATTTATATGCCGCCCTTCTCCAAAGACTCAGGGCGGCTTACAATTTTTGGAGCACAACCCAATGCACTCTGCAATGCGCTCAGCAATTATCTTTGACTTTTTTTTGCAATTCTGAGCCTTTGCTTTCCTGACTTTGTCTTTGCAGATTATGCAAAGTAATAGTGCCGCTTTATAAAACCCTAGTAAGACCACAATTGGAATACTGCAACCCATACTACAAAAATGTTCAGGGAAGAGAAACTAAGATTATCAAGGGCCTGGAGACTAAACCATATTTTGAATTTTTCACTGAACACTTGCACTCAATATCCTATGTGGGCTCTTCCAATATGACATGACTAGGACTTTAGCAGAGAATTAATAGAATTTAGACCTACCAACTGTAACTCTGCTGTCTGAATAGATTCTCTATGTCTATCTTTAAGCATCAGAATCCAAAAGCACACTAAACTCACACTAATGTCTATCTATTAGTCTGAGTTTCTGGAAACATTTGGCTGTTTTTTTCTGACAGTGAGAACAGTCAACCTATGGAACAGAAGTAGCCTTCGGAAGTTGTAGGTGCTTCAGCACTGGAAGCTTTCAAGAAGAGCCTGGACCGGCATTCATCAGAAACGGTGTAGGGTCTCCTGCTTGGGCAGGGGGTTGGACTAGATGACCTACAAGGTCCCTTCCAACTCTGTTAATCTGTTAAATCTGTTAAATCTGTTCTTCATCATATACACAATTCTAGGTTACAATTAAATAAAAGTTTGATAGATCTCAACTCTGAAAAAGCAAACATGTTTTGTTTCCTGCCTGTTTACATTAACTCTGCCATAACGTCTTTTACAATTTCTGTTTTACCCTTGCTACTACTAATAGGGCAATCTGTCTTTTCCAGGCACACAGTTCTGCTAATCCTATCATGTCTATCCCAAATTGTGTTTTTGCATTGATTTCCAAGGCTAAATATTAAAACAACTGTCCATAACCTTAATCAGCAGAGCCACTGCTAAAATAAACGTGCTTAGGTTTAGTTCATTCACATGATTTTTCGCATCACATCACTAGCACTTTTATGTGTGATAGCTGGAGGAGGAAGTCCCTCAGGTATCGAAAAGAACAAGCACACCATGTAAAGCCTCTCTGATGTTCTTAGTTGCCTTGTTTATGAGGACCAGCCTGTTCCTATTCAAAAGTCTCCCACCTCAAAGGCTGGGGAAGGAAACTGCCCTTCTCTAATCTTCTTCAACCAAATAATTTAGTCTCCAGTGTGGTGCCCCTGGCATGCATGAATAGGATTAGAACATAGCCCTGCCTTTACAACATGTGCCATCACAGTTGCCTAGAGTATTAAATGAATTAAATGAAAATTTATCAAATTATCAGATTAAATGAAAATTGGGTTAACAGGAACATTGGCCGAGAATAGGTGTCCTGCTAACAGAGTTTATAGGGTCCTAGAAAAAGAACCACTAGTGTCCATTTTCCTCTCAATGTGTTCCTGGGTTTAATAAATATAGATGCAATAATAAGCTCTCTTCTGCTCCTTCCTTTTTTCTTCCTCTTTCTTGTTCACACTTTAAAAAGTATCAAAACACAACTTATAGGGTAAAGAAAAGAAGAAGTGTAACTTCTCCACATTCCTGATAGGAGGGCTGTTTCTGTTGTTTGCCTTGGTCTCTCTAGCAATTTCCAGACTGTTACGACTTTTCTCTGGCCCTAAGCCAGATCATACAGGACCCAAGCTCACTCCTGGGAACAGGTAGATTTTACTTCATGCCTTATTTTCCAGACATTTGACAACTAAATCAGTCAGATCCCATGGGTCACTCATCCCCCCTTTTTTTTGCCATAGCAAGCTATGGAGGTTGGTGTGCCATCTTTGGGATATCCTGGTGATTACATAGTTTTGCTTCCATACATTCTGCCGGGGAGGAAAATCAAATGATTATCTGAACCTACACTTGCAATTTTTAGTTGTGCATCACAAATATGACAAGTAGGGTAAGTGTCATGCCCTTGGTAGAGTCGGACTCTGAGGGAGAGGAGGAACAGCCAACAGGGAGTGGAGGTGTGGCTCCAGAGATTGTGGAGGAGGCTGGGGAAGGGCAGAGGCCGGCTGGGCAGTCAGAAGAACAACCAGGCCCATCTCCTCTGCATCCTAGGACACGAGGGAGGAATGGAGAAGGCAACAACTTGGCTTGTGAGAGAGGAGGTGGCCATGATCCTCCTCATTGGTGCAGCTGGGGAGACGGTATATAAGAGATACAGTTAAAACACAGGTTGCCAGAAGCAAGCGTGTTTTATTTTGGTCTGAAGTTATCTTGGTTGGCATCCTTCCAACAGACTGTGCCTTGTTATCTCCTTGAATTTGGTAAATACTTCTCCTGTTCCGTTGTGGAAATTTCGTCATTGTAGTTTGTTTGGTTTTTTATTTCACCTCTATCTGCTCATTAAATTCAGACTGTATTGCTTTCTTTTGAAGACTATTTTTGAGTATGTTTTATCTCCAACTGAGTATTATTGAACAGTGGGGCCAAGTTGGAGGCATTAAAGGACATTTATTTACGTTTTGGATTTTGTTACATTTGTGTTACACTCTGGGTCATCACAGTAAGACAGCAAGCAAGTGCCACATGAAAACCTTATATAAACAATAGAAAATAGTATGAATTAAAAAACAAGATTAATTTTTGATAATGACAGCCATTCCTTAACAGAAGTGGAACTGACCACACCACATCGTAATGACTGTTATATGAGTCAGAAGGAATTTTAAATTATATGGAGGAATAAAATCCTAATTAAAGAACCTCAAAAACCATTTACAAGACATGTTGACTTTCATTTCTTGCTTGTGCAGGGACTGCTGAAAGAAAACCACTTCCCATGACTGCCCACATCAGCCTTTTTGGTTTTGGTTTTAAATGCCATATATCGTTAAAAGCGATATAATATAATACGTTATTTCTTGAATATTGGGTGTCCTCTCCCCTTGACAGAAGATTGACTGAGGGGAAAATCTCCATCATAGTTCAACATGGCAGAAACACAATGTAAGTCAAATCCAGTAACATCCCTCGTCTCTTTCTAGTTACACTTCTGAAGTTGCTGATCCATGAACATTTGCCATAATCATTTGTTAATCTTTATTCCTCCCATGATTTATCTCATCTGCTCATTTTCCCATTTTGTTATGTTCTGATGTTATTGGGCTATCACCACATGATTGCCTCCTCCTGGCAACTCTTCTTCCCCCAAAGTTTCCTCAAGTTCCATCCTGTAATTTTCCAACCTCCTATACTAAACAGTTCCTGCAAACAACAAACCTGATTATTTACCTTGTATAGTCAATGAAAATCCCTAAAATAAAGAATACAAACTGGGAATTGTTGACTCCATACTGTAGATAAAGTGCACAGAAAATAACCAGAAAATGTTTAGGGGTGAAAATCCACCCTACTTCCATTTTCAAAAATCTATTTTTTCTATTTGCTCATTTTAGAGGAAGAGGTGCTTTATATTTCCTGTGCAGACATATAATGTTAATGTAAGCAAAACTCATTGTGAAGATGTCCTGTTGATATACGGGTGGGACTGGAATACTTTAAGAATCCAGTGGAGCTTGGGACACAAATCAAAGTCTGTGTTCTGGAGCCTCCTGAGCATTTGAACTGTTAGAATACTTTAAGAAACCCATGTGAATTTGGGATACTTGTGCCTTCTACTTGGGCAAACATAACAAGTCAAAGTCTGTGTCCTGCCCTCTCCTGAGTATGGTGCATTTGAAGAACAAAAGATGCAAGTCTTGCCAGAAAAAGAGGCCCAGGCTGAGAGCTTACCCTTTAACTGACCGTTGGCTATTATTTTTGTGCAAGAAGCATAAGAACCATATTCTTCTGTTGCTGAATCTTTGAAATACAAAATGGCAGAGTTTAGATATAAAGACTCTGTATGGTAATCCCTGAATCAGGAGCTGAAATTTCAGCTTGGTATGGATGTTTATTCTTGAAACTAAGTAGAAGCACTATTACAGTATATATAAATATACCGTTTTAAGACACTGTCTTATATTTCTTTTGGCTCCTTCAAAAACACACTAGGTCTTATTTTTGGGGTAGGTCTTATATATTTATGGTGCCAAATAGTGGGTGTTTACTGTAGAAGGTGTTTCACGGGTGCACGGTTGCTCCTGAAAAGTCTTCCTGTGAACTGGAGATTTACACTAGGTCTTATTTACTCAGTCTTATATTAGGGCAGGTTTAGAAAATAGTGCTAGGTCTTACTTTCGGGGTAGGTCTTATTTTCGGGAAACACGGTAGCAACCTTTAGCACATTTCACTGAATTTTGATTTCAACTTCAGACTAAAACAAACACTTGCTGTATTTTTTATCTCATTGTTCCTATTAGATGAATTCTCCATAATGATTTTTTACTGAGAAGGAAATAGATTATGACTAAATGCGTCTGTTTTTCTTTTTAAACACATTTTGTGTAAAACTAAATGGTTCTGTGAAATATTTAAAAAAACAAACACATTCAACTTTTATCAGCTTAAATATGCTAATGTTATCTAAATGTGAAAGTTAGCCTAAGCATCATTGGGCTGATTCATAAAATGACAAATCTTTAAACAATGACATCTTAAAGCTAAATTCTCACACTGTGCCTTGTAGTTGTACATGAACTACTCCATGGAGGAGAATATGGTATATACCTTCAACTACAGTGCATCTATGCAAAACAGTATTTTCTCTTATGGAATTATTATTTTGTTTTGAATGTCTATTGCTTAGCACAGCTGTTTTGAGTCTTTTCCTTTGCTTTTGGAATTGGAATATAATATTTTCTTATATTTGGGGGAGTACATAACACATTT